>PVLC010014272.1:0-39482 GCA_004027655.1 Graphiurus murinus
TGCACCGGGTCTAAGCCACGAGGTGTCTCATACAGCTCTCACCTGGCCCGGCCACGAGTCGGGCGTGCTGGTGCATGCGCTCTGGCGTGGCACAGCCCTAGGATGTTATTCACCTGCAGCTGCTTCTGGCACTCTGCCAGGCGCCATCTAGAGGCGAGGTCTAGCCCGCGGAACTAGGCCCCCGACAATTTTGGATAATTTTCTCACACATATGTATTAGTTGGTTCTCTGGAAAATGCTCATGGGAGTGAGGTGTGGAGGTGGAAAACAGTCTTCTGCAGAGAACCAGGGTCTTTTCTCTGTGGGGCTCTATCCTTCCTGGTAACTCATCCCATACATTCTGGCTGTGCTAATCTTCCAGGAATCTCAGGTCTGTCTCTTCAGCTCATGGCGTCTGTCAGGTTACATCCATAGTTCCTTCTCTGGCACAGCCCTACAGCTCTTTCAAGGCAGTAAGCTATGGCTCACTGAGTTTATTCGCTGTTTTTGTTTTTTAAATTGTTTCGAGAGAGAAGGTAAAGAGTAAATTTGATCATTACTACTCCACCTTTACTGGAAGTGGATAAATAGAATGGTATGGATATACACATGTGCATTATATGTCTATGTACACATTATGCATGTGTAAATAATTTAAATTAAAAATTTACCTGTATTTTTCATTCTGTACATATTTATCTGAAACTTACTTTTTAAACTTAATAGTATATGTCAAAGTTTCCCCCCGAGGACTCATTAAACTTAGTGAATTCATTTAAACTGTTGTTTAGTAGAAATACCATGTGAACACTATTTCCTTATGAATTTAACATAATTTTAAATGCATTGCCATTAGTATAGTTGGGTAAGTTAAATCTCTGATTTTCAGATTTTTTATACCTGTAAAATATTGATAGAATAGCAGAATCATGATGAGGATTATAGAATATGTCTTATGTTATTCCAGTGGAGCAAGGTATAAACAATAGACAATAATTCTTTATTTATTCTAACTTGCTTTTATCTTCTTTTCCTATTAATCCTCTAACCAAACAAGGCAGATTTAGAAAAATAACCAAGCAAATCAGGCAGACATTTCATGAGTCATGTAAAGCCATATGAGTTGCTTTGACTGAACTTTTTAGTTTTTAAACTTCTGGGCTTCTAGTACTCAACTTATCTCCAAGAATCAGGAAACATGAAAGAGACTCAAGGGAAAATCTGCAAATAGTACTTCAAGGCATCTTAGTTCCTTGGAGAGGTGGGAAAACAGGCCACTAAATCATATTGTCAAGGTGAGCAGAGACTTCCCTTCTTTGTGTGTGTGCCTAATTTGTTCCTGGAGGAGCTAATTCTTTTTAAATTTTGGAAACCCAAACTCCATGGGTAAACACTGTGCTTTTCCTGACCTCTTTTCTTTTTCTTTGTACTAAATTTAAAATGCCTTAAAGATCAAAGTGAAAATGAATCTGTGTGTCTACCTCACCAATGGAAATTGCTTCCTAAGTAATTTCCCCCCTCCGTGCTTGCCAACTCCCAAGTTCTGCTGCTAAGCTCATCTTCCTTTAGAGAGCCTCACAGATGCGACTAGTACCCAGTTGTCTTCTAATTTGAACACAAAAGTCTCACAGGCTTTAAAGACTCTTTACAGCATTTCTAGAGGTTCCTTTTGCGGTTATATCCCAGCAATGCCTTTCCTATACCTCACATTTCATCTACATAGAACTGTTCATTCAGGACTACTCCACATTATTGTGCAGTTTGCAAACTGAACAAAAGCAGAGGGGTAACAGAGCTGACCTTCAGCCTACACTATTATCTGTCTGCCCAAAGCGGATACTTTTGTCTACTTTGCACAAAAATGAGAGAAGCCAGTAGAAGAGGGGAAGAGGATTTGGGGAGGGAGGTAGAGAGAGAAAAAAGGAGGATTGAGGAAAGAAACAAACTCAGATAATCCTATGTCCATAAATGAAGGTATCACTATCAATTTCACTAATATGTATAGGGAGGAAAGAAGAGAGTGGGGTGAGATGTGGAAGGAAATACACCCAATGCTGTGTGCTTGTATGTTTGTGTCACTTTGAACTTCACTACAATGCATAATTACAATATGCCAATGGAAGTATTTAAAAAAGAGAGAAGCCTGAGATGGCCTGTTGACTCAATGTTCACGAAACACTTTATATTGATTCTTATGTTTATATTTTTTGCTCATGCTTTTCTTCTATAGATTCTTGAACTCTTTATTCCAATTAAATTTGTTTCAATCCACTGAAGCCATCAAAGCTTTACTAGTGAAATGACACTTCATAGACATACTAGTTCACATACCAATGAACTTTGACTTTACTAGTTAAAGCTTTACTAGTGAACTTAGGGTAGTGAAGTTATACTGTATGGTTTCAATCTTCTCTGGTAATTTAATTGCTGACCTTTCTCTTCCAGTTCTTCTTCTCTTCTTTTGGTTTCTATGTCATGTCACTTTATTTATTTATTTATTTTTAAATACCTGACTAGACATGTTTAGGAATTTCCTGGATTCTTCCCACTCCATCTCATAGCCTTACTCTTGAATGCTTTCTTATACTTCATCACTTAGGTCTATCTTTTTCTGTGCCTAGGCTATATATTCTCCCTGGTTGATTTAATTTTTTAGCATGTTTTTGACTTTCATATAGGTCTTGACTATCTTACTATCGAAATAAAAATTCCTGACCTCATTTTTTACACATATGACCCATGTCTCCAACTGCCTACTTAGACCTATCTCTTCTCAGAAACATCCCTAAATCAACATGTCTAAAATTGTATTGAGTATCCAACTTCAAACACTATTATCCATCTGTATTCATAACTTGGAGTCTGACAGCTCTGTCCACTAATTTCTCAAATTATTAAGTGTTAACTTATTCTGCCCCTCCTTCCACTCCTGATGGACAAGCAATCATCTAGGCAGTTCTACCATTTGAATATCTCAAAATTCTTTCTTATTTTTCATACCAACTGCTACTGCTTTAGTTACAATATTCATCTTATGTGTAAACTATTTCAAATACTTCTACTGATTGCACATTTCTTGTGATTCTTGTATTTCTATCTACTCTCACACTGCTTTTCTAATTATCTTTCTAGAATATTAATTTAACATGTAATTACTCCATGTACCAGTTTCTGATAAAGAAAACAAATATTCAGTTGAGTGCTCATTTTCCTAAACACATATATAGTCCTCTCATATATTTGTTGTATCATATGAAATATACACTAATCTTGACATGAGGATAGTATTATGTTATAGATTAAGAAACCAAGGTTTAGAAAGGACAAATAATTGTCTCACACAGCAGTGGCAAAGCAGTGTTTCAAAAAGAGGGTACTTTGATTACAAAGCTTTCTATCTTTTTTCTAAATCTTATTGTCCTTGGGGATCTGAAATTTAATCCTAATACTTCAAGTCATAAATGGCTTTGTCATTTAACTTAGGTATAGTAACAATAATGACAATATAAAAGTCAAGAACTTCTTTTATTAAGAAAAATGAAATACATATGAAGTGCTTACAAATAAGTGCTGTACATATGTAAGTTATTACTATAGACCCTAAAAGGCCGGATGATATTTTCTGAAGGTTTCTTGATTTGCTAAGTTGAATTGATTTTTACTTCTTCAGTGCATTCATTGAATTTAGTGAATAGCTCAGAGTTTATATATTTGATTTTTAAACTTTTATCCGCTAAATCCTGGGTATTTTGAGGGCAAAGGCTGTTGCAGATACTACTATATGCCCAGTACCCATCAAAGTGCTCCACAAAGTAGATTGAACATTATCTACCCCCAAGAAACCAAAACAAAAACCCTAACTTAAAAGTAATACATAAGCATGAAAGATATTTAAACCCAAAAAGATAGCCTGTTCACTTTCAAAGACAGTAAGAGCTTATAGAGCTGAGACTGTGAACTCCAAGGAGAAGATTTGAGAAGTGAAATCAATAGACAAAAGATCACATTTGCAATTCAAATATAAAGAATTTAAAATTTTACTCTTGCAGTTCTCTTTAAGTAGTGCTTTCAAGTTTTCAACACCAATTCACTTATTGAAAATAATTAAGAAAAAGACTCTCCCGTACTTAATCGAAATCTGCAATAGAAAAAAATATATACTGTTGGTTCCTAAATCTTTAAGTGTTCCTGAATATGGCTCTAAACATCTAAGATGTTTTCACTATGTCAATAATCTTTTGAAATTGTTCAATTCCCTGGAATTAGACTGCTGGCTTACAAAACATTTTTTCTTTGCTGTGGACAACAAGTAAAATGGGTAACAAGATATGACTGGCTACTGGCAACATCATGGAAATTATTGGAATAGATCAGTAGATCAGATCCTGGGACTAGAATTACCAGTCAGATGGTCACTGTAATGAACTGAAGATGTCCCATGTGTGATCAACCTTGGATACAAGTTCTGGGTGACAGTTTAAATGAGTCACTGGTAGTCTTCACTAGTGTCTGTAGACCTGATTTTATTCCTTACTAATATCACAACTACTCTAGTGATTTAATGAGATCAAGAATACTATTATAAACTAAAATATATAGCTCATTGGTTAAAATCTAAATGAGTGTGAGAAAAATAGTGCTAACCATTGACAAATGTAATCTTGTTAGTATACAAATCCTTTTAGATTATGGTGTCCATTCTTGAAAAGAAGTAATAAAAAGAAAATTCAATAGTGAAAATATTAATACCTTTCTTTGACAGTGCATAAACCTTAAGGACATAATAAACTCATTTTTACTAAATCAGCACACTAGTGTAAGTACCCAAATGAATGTGTTGAACATTACCAGTATCTTAGAAAACTTCCTCATGCTCCCGACCAGGATTCAACCACTGAGTCCTTCCCCAGCCCAGGCCAAATATAGAATTACTGACATCAATGCTGAAGACTAGATTTGTCTGCTTGTGATTTTTTTTCTTTTTTTTTATTGGTGAATTGTAATCATACATCTTAATGAAATTCAAGCTGGTAGAGGCATACATGCACACAGCATTCATTTAACCCTTTCCCAAGTCCCACCCCAGGCCCTCCCTCCCTCCTTCTTGTGTTCGGCTTAGTGATTGACTTTGATATGTTTGTGAATGTACATCATGTGCATTAGGGTGTTTCCTTTTCCCCACTCCCATCACCTTAAGTTAGGCTGCCTACTTTGCTCATCTAAGGTTTCTCCTTCATTGTCTCGAGTCCTCCTATGACCCACTTTCTCCCTACCTTCCACATATTAAGGAAAGCATCTGATTTTTTACTCTTTGTGATTGACTACTCTTATTTAGCATAATGCTTTCCAGTTGAATCCATTCCCTGAAAATAACATGATTTTGTTCTTCTTTATGGCTGAGTAAAATTCCATTGTGTACATATCCCATAGTTTTGTAATCCATTCATCTGTTGATGGACATCTTGGCTGGTTCCATAGTTTGGCAATTGTGGATTATGTGGCTATAAACATAGATACACAAAGAATGGAAACCAAACTACCAGATTAATGTATGTGTATCTCCTTGAGTATTTTATGAAAACAAATAATTCAGTATATATTTTTACTTTCTTTTATACTGTATATTATGCTGTATGATTCATTAGTATGATGCCTTATAATAGCATGCTCTTAATTATTATTTTATAGAACTCCATTACTTGAGAATACAATTTAAACTTTTGCTATTTTGTTGATGGACATTGAGTGTTTCTGAGTTTGACTATTACTGATAGTGGTGCTATGACCATTCTCATATGTGTCTGTTGTATGTCTGTACACATTTTGGATAGTACATAATTAGGTGTGGACTTGTTACGCAGAAGAATACACATGTTCAGAATTGGTAGATTCTGCCAGTTTTCCAAAGTGATTTAGCTAATTTTTGCTTCAAATAAAAGAGTATGATAGTTCTAGGTATTCTACATCCTAACAGTTGGTATTGTCAGATTGATTGATTTGTAATATTTTTATCCATTCTGGTGGTGGACATGTGGTAGTATCTCATTGCAAATTCAGATATAAACTTAGAAACACTTTATACACTGTGCTTTGATATTAATGATATAACATGGTTGTAATAGGGTTAGTGTTTGTTTTTTCTCTCTCTCTTTGTTTTATATTGGCCTAGGTTTTATAACCAAATATTGCCTATTATTGGTCCTGAATTCTGTGTTTATCATAATATAGACATCAATTTTGAATTATTTTGCAAATGATGTTTTCCTGATTCATTTGGTATGATATTGGCATGATAATGAAAATTTCAAGGTAAAGATTTTTGGGGTTGTCAAGTAAATGCTAATTTGGAATGAACATCCTATGCCTATTTTCCCAGGATAATTCAGAAGCTGAAGCTTACTTTCCTGTAGCACTTCCTACTGATGGGTGAGACAAAGATGTCTACTGGACACTAGAAGGTGACTATAGAATCAGTAACAATAAAGGTCTCTTTGCAAGAAATTGTGGCCATTTTTATGCTCCCCATGATATATGGGTGGATGAGAAATGAGTTTTTAGGAAATAGACTGGTGTCTCCACTTGCTCTTTTTGTTTTACCAACTTAATACAGATTTACATGGTGACCTTGTCACCATGTATATGTATAGTTGGAAGCAGCCACATCATCTCAATTGCTACACTTTGGAGTTGTGTTCCATAGATAAAGAACAGTCATTTTGGACTTTATAGGAGTGAACAATAGATTTCTTATGTGTATGGAACATTCAAAACTTTAAGGTTTGTTTGTTACATCATCCAACATTTTCTTTATTTAATATGAAAATTGGAAAAACAGTGTTAGTATTTTTTTCCTCAACACAAAATATGTATCATTGGTTTAATAGTGACTGAATAGTAAGAAAATACATTTTTGAGACTGGAAAGATGAATATCTTTGTTACACAAATGATTTTTTTATGGTAACTACAAATCATTTGGTATAACTATAATCACTTGGCAATAGATCAACTGTAAGTCTATACACTAGATGTCTAATAGCTGACTGTGTGTTGATTCCTCCTTAACGAGTATGGCAAGGTATAACAAAACAAAACAAAAGAGTGTAGGAGGAATTGGTACTTTGAAAGCAGGAATAAGGGGGGTAAAAAATTCAAGAAAGTTTGGGTCTTGCATCCACTCCTATACTCTAAATATCAAGAAGTAGAAGTAAAAAAAAAAAACTTTGAACAATAAACAGTTATTAAACTTTCCAGGTATTATAGTTAGGTATAAAATGTCCCTTAAATATCTCACTTATTAATGTTTGGAGCTGATGTAATTGAGTCATGAGGGTTGTAATCTCAGAATAGAATAAATCCATTGCAATGGATTTACCTTGGTGGTACCTGGTAGGTCTGTAGGGTGTGGCTGGAGGAGGGAGTCCCTGGGGATTCAGCCTTGGAGATTATATTTGGTTTCTCCTCCCCCTGCTCCATGATGGGAGCACAGTCTATATGCCCTCCCTTTCTCTTCTTCCTGTCACCATGCCCTGAGATCAACAGTCCCTGACCGCACATGGACTGAACTCGAAGCTATAAGAAAATAAATCTTTTTTCCTCTAAGTTACATGGTCAGTCTTTAGATTATAGCTGCATGAATGCTAATGGATACACCAGATAGTAACTCTGGGACAAAGATCACACTATAAGTGTTTCCTTCTCAATGAGTTATAAAGTTTTAAATGGCTTTAAGTTAGGTGACACTGAATGGAAGGAGAATGGTATAGAAATAAGGAAGAAAAAAATCAAGTAAACTTAAAAATTATACCCAAGAAAAAAATTTTGTTATGGTTACTGAAACTTGGGTATGACTAGAAATAAATAATTGAGAATTTACTAAGATTTTAATGATTATAATTTATCAAAACCCTCAAGAACTTAGCCTAGAAAAAGCCTGTGACTATAAGACAATCTTCAGACCCTCCTAACTCCAACTAGCAGGAAGTAGGTTCTAGAAGTTACACAGGACCCAAAGACAACTCACTTCTCAATATTCGTAGGGATAATGCCTTTTGATATTTTTTAGGAACAAGAAATAAAATTTTAATCTAGTTTAGCTGTTTTCAGGTTGACTTGTTACAGTAAGCTCACATGAATTAACTAATAAAGAATAAGGACAACCTTCCAGACCTAGAGCCAATGTAAAGAGACAGAAGTGGGCAAGATAGTCCCCATGAGAGCGCTGGTTTGTGATATAACCTAGGAACATCGTCTATTGACAGGGAAGAGGTGTTAATAATGCTTGTGCAGAGGGAGTTGATCGTTGCAGTCCAGTCTTTTACATTCTCTTTCCCTACTGATAGTTGTCACTATAGTTCTCCTGTTTCTGCCCTTGTATTTATACTGAGAGAAGGAGGTGAGGAAAGAGAAAGTAGAGAAGGAATGTGTATGAAGTAAAAGTTAATTAACTTGTTAATTTATAGGACCAATTTGGAAGGAGGTTGTATTTTACTAGAACATTTGAACTTTGAACTGAAGTTTCTTGATGAGGCTTTGCATGGTCTTCCTTGAGGAAGGTTTGACTCTATCCTATGTATGAGGAAAAAACATGGCCACCATGGTGGATTATTTGAAAGTAGACCAGTAGCCCCTGCAAAATTTTGTCTTTCCTTTCATAATTGGAGTTGTTTCTAGGATATGGTTTCTGAGCCAGCCAAATTTTATTTTATTTTATTTTATTTTGCGGTACTGGGGATTGAACTCAGGGGCATTCTACCTCCGAGCTATACCTCCAGCCCTATTTTTTATTCTTTATTTTGAAACCGGGTCTCACTAAGTTGCGAAGGGCCTCACTAGGTAGCTGAGGCTGGCCGCGAACCTGGATCCTCCGGTCTCAGTCTCCCGAATGCTGGGATTACAAGCGTGCACCACCATGCCCGGCAATTTCCCAATTTTAAGTGAGGATTTTAAAAGGGCAAGTGTGTGTCTTCTTCACTGGCCTTTTCACTATCAACTTGATATAAAGGAACAGGGCAGCTTTGGAAGCTATATATGGAAGATGGTAGACACATGGATGGAAGGAGTCTATGTCTCTGAATTTCTACTTGAAAGAAAGTTTTCAGTTAACCAGGAACACTTTTTTGGTATTTGTAGGAGTAAGAAAAAACATTAAATCTATTTGAGCCATTTTCAGACTGATGTTTTACAATAGACTCACATTAATTAATGAATAAGTTGGACATGAATTTGTGTTTATTTTTAATTATATTATAATACAGAAAGATATCAGGAAACATATTGGAGGTGAGAAGTGCTTTGGTGATTATGTTTAGGTGATTAGGTGGCAAGCTGGGAGAAGGGCTCTGGTGGTGTGTCATGGGATCTTGTCTTGTCTGATTTGTAGGGTATGTTCTACAACTATGTTGCAATTATTAGATTAAGACATACAAAGAAGTCGTTTTTTGAGTCAGACACAGTGGTACACACCTCTAAGCCCAGCTACTGGGGAGGCTGAGGGAGAAGGATCACAAATTCAAGTCCAGTATGGGCAACTTAGCAGGACACTACCTCAAACTAAAAAGTAACAAGAACTGGGGATGTAATTAGTGGTAGAGTATTTCCTTAGCATGCATGAGGCCCTAAGTTCAATCCCCAGTACCACAAAAACCAAAAGCAAATTAAGATAAAAGGAGCATGTTTGTATGAAACAGGAATTAGAATGCTATTTTCAGGTAAGAAGTAAGTATAATTAAATTTAAAATAGGAAAAAAAAATTCTGTCTTTGTTTTTAACAAAATGAGTAAGCACAGGCTGAAGAAGATATGACTCAATAGTAGTTCATGTAAAATAGCTTGAGGTTTTTCACTGACCACAAAATTAAAAAAAAAAAAAAAGATGAAATTGCTAAGAGAAATAACCTACCACTTTGTGTTCTTATAAATAAAAATTGAGGCCATAATAGACATTTTTAATAATGGCTTATACAATTACCTCTGAGTTTTCAGTTATTAGAGCCTGCATTTTAAAAAGAAGCATTTGTCATATGAGTGGGTTATGGTCAAGTTGTGGAAGGTTCTTAAGCCTTGCCATTTCAGAAACATTTAGGGGAATTGAAGATGGAACAAGAAAGATAATGTCTGTGTTCAAAGACTCAAAACTAGCATGTATAGTTAAATGTATCTTAGCTTCAAATGTCAAAATTTGCATCAATTCAAAAAGGTTTTTTTTCCCACTCCTTTCTCTGGAAGCACTTTCAAAGAGAGTTGTTGTCTCATGAAACATTAAGGAACTTGTCATGGTGGACATAAAAGTAAAGCTCAAATAGGCTTGCAACAGGATGGTTACAGCCAGAATCTCTTTTTCATCAAGTTAGTTTCTGTGATCTCCAAACTCATGGTTCCCAACTTGTTCCATACCATGGCACAAAAGACAATGTTTTTCATGTTGCTAATTAGTATATTCCATGCAAGGCTGGAGGCAGCTGCCTTACCTCACTCTCTTTTTGAATGGGGAAAATACTATTTTCACCCTTTTCTAAACCATTTGCAATGCATTGTACTGCTGTGGCTGGAGTTGGAAGAACTTTGCTCAAAAGTCATATTCGACTCTAAAATTCATGATCCTCCAAAAGAAAATGGCTTTCATATTAGAAATGAAATGGCAAGACATAGAGTAAGTGTAGATTAAGCATTTCTCCATACTTTCAGTTTTATATCATTGACACTATACTTGGATCCTCACATTTGACACTGGGAAAATTTTTGGTATGCTTATCATTCTGGGAACTTGTCCTCAAAATCAAGCTGCTAATGCATAGTAAGTCAATTGATGCTTAAGCCAGTGCAAAGAAGCAATGAGAAACAAATTAGAATATTTGGTTTGCAGCAAAGTCAGTGCTTCTGGAGATGAGAGCATGTTGCACAGAATGACAGAATAACAGATGATAATATCCTTTCCAGAGGGAGCAAACAGAGTTGCAAGATCCTGGCCTTGGTCCATATTTACTTTCTCACATCAGTGCTGAGTTTTTTTTGTTTTTTTTTAATCTGTTTAGACTGGCATTTTATTTTAGCTTTAAGAATTATATCTATGTCATACTGGAGATATGAAGTGGGTAACCAATTTGTTGCTATGTTTCAAGGGGAATTGTATTACATAGTTAACCTTGAGCTCATTTGTGATCCAATAACGTAAATCTTCCTTGCTAGAAGACCACTGATTTTCCCCCAAAATATAGATTCTTGGATCTCAACATTTTTTGAAAATTTTCTTTTGTGGTACTGGGGATTAACTCTAGGGGTATTCTATCTTTAAGCTACATCCACAGCACTTTTTAAAAAAAATTATTTTGAAACAGAGTTTCAAAATAGTGGAGGACTTCACTATATTGTTGAAGCTGGACATAAACCTGCCAATCTCCTGTCTCAGACTCCCAAACACTGGGATTATAGTGCACCACCACATCCAGTTTGTGAAATCTAAGATAAAGAAGAGGAATGAAAGATATTGTTGGAAAGAGAAAGCACCCCTCCTGTATCCAATGCATTTTTGTCCTAGATTCTCATCATTAAAACTTTTTACATTGTATAAACATGATACAAACTAGTAAGCATTGCTAAAAATATTATGGAATTTTTCTCTCTCCACTGTTTTTGTAAAAGTTGCCATAGTTTTGATGTATATCGGATTAATATTCATTAATTAATCAAACATGTCAAACTTATTCTATCTCCTGTACAGAACAAAATATTGGGAAGGAATGATGAGTAAGATTAAATGAATCAAAGCAATCTTTTTTTTCTCCAGTAAGAAATGACTTCAATGTCTGAATCTATATGCAAGAAATAAAACAAATGCAGATTAAACATTTTTGCAACCTGAATGTGGTGGCACATGCTTATAATCCTAGCATTTAGGGGCTGAGACAGAAGGTTTGCAGGTTCAAAGACAGGCTCAGCAATTTAACTAGACCCTCAGCAACTTAGGGAGACCATGTTTCAAAATAAAAAATAGAAAAGGGTTGGGGATGTGGGGTGTAGATTGGAGGCAGAATATTCCTGAGTTCAATCCCCAGTCCAAAATATAAAAAGGGCTTGGGGTGTAGCTCAGAGTTAGAATGTATCTTAGTTCAGTACCCAGTACCAAAACAAACAAACAAACAAAACCAGAGAGAGAGGAAAAAGAAGAGATGAAAATGAAGAAGAAGAAGAAGGAGGAGGAGGAGGAGGAGGAGGAGGAGGAGGAGGAGGAGGAGAAGAAGAGGAAGATTACTTATCTCAGAGAATTTGTGGTTTAGAGGAAGAAACAGATATGCATACAAATATTTCTATATAATGCAGCACATACTCTGATCCCACGAATTCAGAATTATGCACAGAGTGACGATGGATCAAACCAGGTGGAGAGATAATCCTGAAAATCAGTTTCACGATGATGTTGATCACCACGCTGAGTTTTGAACTCATTTTGTGTTAAATTTTATTTGATGCAACCTATTTATTAGATTTTGTTATAAATCATATTATCAAAAATATCAGGGCAAGTCTGATTCCTGTCCTCTGTATCACAGTCCATCACATCTCTGCCTTTCCAAACAAGAGTTACCAATTTGAGAAATCTCCACACCAATCAGCATAGAAGTTGCACTAATCTGCAATCCCACCAGCAGTTTATAAGAGTTCCTATTTCCCCACATCCTCACCAGCATTTATTGTGGTTTGACTTCTTGGTGATTGCTATTCTAATTGGGGTTGGATGGAATGTCAGTGTGGTTTTGATTTGCATCTTCTTGATTACAAAATGTTAAATATTTTTTTTCATATATTTGTTGGCCATTTGTATTTCTTCTTTTATGAAGTGTCTATTTAGTTCAGTTGTCTTTTTCTTGCCTGGGTTGTTGTTATTATTATTATTATTATTATTATTAGTTTAGTTTTAAGTGTTTTAAATTTTTTGTATATTCTGAATGTTAGTCCTCTATCAGAGGAGTAGCTAACAAAGATCTTTTCCCATTCTTTAGGTTCTTTCTTTAGATTCTTGATGGTTTCCTTTGCCCAACAGAAACTTTTTAATTTAATGTCATGCCATTTATTCATTCTTGTTTTGAGTTCCTGAGCTTTGGAGGTCTTATTGAGGAAGTTTCTACCTGTACCTGTATGTTGGAGTGTTAGACCTCTGCTATACTCTGGTAATTTGGTCTTTGATCCATTTTGAGTTAACTCTTGTGCAGAGAGAGAGGTAAAGGATTCACCATATGATCCAACTATACCACTCCCGGGTATCTTTTTAAAAGGATTGAAATTAGAATATTATAGTGATGCATGCATATCTATAATTATAGCAGCACAATTTACAATAGCCAAATCATGGAGCCAATCTAGGTGTCCATCAACAGATGAATGGATTACAAAATTATGGGATATACACACAATGGAATTCTACTCAATGATAAGAACAAAAATTTTTGTCATTTACAGGAAAATGGATGGACTTGGATAACATTATGTTAAGTGAGATTAGTCACTTGACCAATTTTTCCATGTATAGTACAGAAATATGGAACACTTTATAAATTAGCATGCCATTTTATGCAAAGGCCAGTTTTAGTGTATTTGCTGCTAAAGTAGAGCATTGTACTTTTATAAACAATTTTTAAGTAATTAAAAAATATAACAATATAAAGAACTAAAATCTTCAATCCTTTAACTGGAAATGTCAGTTATTTCATAGATGCTGTCATTATTAAATATTTTAATTCATTTCTTATTTTGTTCTTTCTCTTCTGACCACTTTCACTATATAAGACACTTCTTGACTTATTTCATATTGGTGAAATTTTCCTTATGTTTTCATCCAATTGTGGGAAAAATTTTAGCTATTAACTCAATTTACTTAACATTTTTAAGACCAGTTAGATATATAGTTAGAGACTATATCAATGTCTTTTTTTTTTTTGCAGTTCTTACATTTGATATTTGAGCATGAATAGATATATTTTTAGGAGGATAGGACCAGACACAAACATTTGAATACTGCTCATATTAGAACATGTAACTCCACAAAAATTTGTTTTATGATTTCCAGAGACATGTCTAATGAGTATTTTTCTGTTGGGGTACATGGGTAGTATTTCCTTCTTGTTTTTAGCTCTTCTTCCATCATTGTTGGAAACTCTGAGTGGGGAGATTTTCTATGCTTTGACAGTGCCTTCCTCTTGTATTGGAGTTCCTTCATATTCATTCTGGATTAAAACTGCCTTCACCTGTTTCATTTGTCAGTATATGTTTGTCTCCTAATTTATATTCTTCACTATAACAGATTAATTTCTTCTTAAATAGTACTATGTTTTAACAGATCCAAATATATTGACTTCGTCTTTAATCTTGAGTTATAAAGTGGTTATTTATTGAAAGTAAACTTCAGGAAGGATGCAAAGGAATGGCATAGGATTCTAATTTTATTCTTCTACATATGAATATCCAGTTTTCCCAGCACCACTTGTTGAAAAGGCTTTCCTTTCTCCAGAGTACATTTTCAGCATCTTTGTCAAAAGTCAACTGGTTTCAAGTGTGGCGGTTTTTTTCTATCCTATTCCATTTGTCTATGCGTCTATTTTGTGCTTATATAATGCTATTTTTGTTACCATAGCTCTGTAGTATAATTTAAAATCAGGTATTTTGATGCCTCCAGTATAGTTTTTATTGATCAGCATTGCTTTGGCTATTCTGGGTCTTTTGTTCTTGCATATGAATTTTAGGACTTTTTTCTAGCTCTGTGAAGAAAATCATTGGTATTTTGATAGGAATTTCATCAAATCTGTAGATGGCTTTACATGATATGGCCATTTTTGTTATACTTATTCTGCCTATCCAAGAACATGGGAAGTTTTTCAATCTTCTAATGTCTTCTTTAATTTCTACCTTCAGTGTTCTATAATTTTCATTGTAGAGGCCTTTTTATATTTTTTGGTGCAATATAATAGTACATCATAGTGAGATTCAAAGATATTAAAACATACATGCACTCATCATTTAGTATATTTCCCTCAGTATCAGAGAGGTCTTTTACTTCCTTGATTAGATTTATTCCTAAGTTTTTTTAATATGACTTATTAGCACATTGCAATTATACATCATAATAAGGTGCAGAGTGCTAGGCACATATCTATTTTTTGAGGATATTATGAATGACATTTATTTCTGGATTTCTTTTTCAGTGGATTCATGGTTGGTGTATACTCCTTGATATATCTCCAAAAGAATTAAAGTCAAAATACTACAGTGATACATGATACAGTGATACAGTGTTCATAGCAGAATAATCCACAATAGACAAATTATAGAACCAACGTAGGTATCTATCAATAGACTAATGAATAAATAAAATGTAAATACACACAGTGGAATTCTCCTCAGCCATAAAGGTGAAAATTATGTCTTTTGCAGGAAAATGGATGGATCTAAGAAATATTATGCTAAATTAGATCAGCCAGTCACAGAAATTTGAGGGTCATATGTTTTCTCTAATATATGGAAGCCAAAGAGGAAAAAGGAAACAAAAAGGACTAAATGAAGGAAAGACATCAGTAGAATAGTAGAAGGGGATTGGAGGAAGAATTTAGTAAAGGGAAGAGGGAGAAGTTAGAAGTAAGCAGCCTCAAAATACTATGGCAATATGTGAAGGATACCAATTTCACTAACATATATGAGGAAGGAGGAGGGGGATGCAGAAGGAAATACACCAAGAGCTGTGTGCATGCATTTTAATATTACATTGAACCTTGTTATGATAGATAATTGCAATGCACTACTAAAATTATTTTAAAAGAAAGTAAATGTTATTTTTTTATCTGATTACAAAAGTAATAAGGTGCATTTTATTAAACTTAGACTTTAGAGAAACTACAGAGAAGTTTAAATATCATTTAATAGTCATGCAACCTAGAGAAAAAAATTATCAGTATTTACGGATTTCTCTCAATTGCTAACAGTATACATTTCGAGTTATCTGGAGTGAACTGAACTTAGATTGTGAGAATAAACTGACATATGTACTGACTGGCTTAAAATTTTAGCTTCATCACTAAATAAGGGTGTTGTTTTGGTCAAGTGTTAAAACCATATTAATCTTTATTTTCTCTTTCATTCAATAGAAAAAAATAATGCCTCATTGGATTATTGTGAAAATTAACATGTGCAAAATGTGTAGAAGAGTGCTAGGCACAAAGTAAGCTGTGTAAATATTAATATTTAACTGTTTTATATGAGGGATTGAACAAGGGGGATTGTACCTTTGAGCTACACCTGTTACCCTTTTTATTTCTATTTTAAAGTAGGGTCTGGATAAGTTGCTGAGGGTCTTGCTAAGCTGCTGAGGTTAGCCTTGAACCTGTGAGCCTTCTATCTCAGCTTCTTAAGTACTTGGGATTACAGGCATACACCATCATGCCCAGTTAATGTGAATTATTTTTATCCCTCTACCTTTGTGATTTCAAATGAGAACTACCATTTTTTATATGAATTTTGCTGATCTGGTCACAGTAATTGATGTAGGCATAGACATTAAGTAAGTAGGAGCAGTCTAATGGTCGATGACCTGGCAAGGTAAATTAATTATAAAAGGTGAAGAAAGAAAGTTCTTGTGAGACTTAAAAACCTGGTTCAATTGTTCTTGACACTTCTTGCTCTTTTTGTGTTGGTAGCTTATGTTTCTCTGTAGCTCTATTATTTAAGACAAATCCTCTTCTTGCCCATGCCACTCCACTTTAGTTGATCAAAGAATCCGACCAAAGAGTCTTGAAAAATATATTTATTTTCCATATATTAATATAACAGGGACACACATATGTTTAACAAACATTTCTACCACACACATTAGGCACTTTACACATACATATCCATTGATCTTCACCACATTATTGATAGGTGTAGTTATCTCCATTTGCTATTTAAGGGAACTATGACAGAGAGGTTAAGAAACTGTATTCCAAACCCAACAGCGTGGCTTCAAAATATGTTGTCAATTGCTTCTATGTTGATATGTCCATGTCATTTGAACTGTATTTTGATTGCAGTGTGAGGAGACTGCAGATTTTCTTAATAGCAAGTCTTTTTGCCATGTCTTTATGCTCTCTCTCTCCCCTCTTCTCTCTCACACACACTGAGTAGAGATGAGTAACTGAGTGTGGGTTTAATCTGGCAAAATCATCCTGATGTAATGTTTTAGTTAATGGCATTACTCTTCTTTTATGCAGCTCTTCCTGAATCTGGCACCTGACTGTATGAGAGTTTTCCTCACATGAGATTTTGTCTCAGAAGTTAATTCCAGAAATAAAGTAGCTCTGTGGCATTTCCTTTATGCCTGCATGGCTGACAAGAGGGCAAAACCCCCTCTCAGTGAGTTTGTGATGTGGTTTTAAAGCAGAACAGTCATTTGTCTGATCTAAGTTTTACCTATCCTCTACTTTCAGGGGGAAATTAATCTCATATCCCAGTAGGCATTATTTATAAAGGCATTTTCTAAAATATTATCACCCTTACTTTAATATGACCCAATTTTCTTTGGGTATGCTTTTGTCTATAGACATCTTCCATTTTTCTAATTTTTTGTCAATTTGTTTTAGTAATTTTCTGCTCAGAAACATATAGACTTTTCTACAATAGTCTTTTATCTTTTTAATTTTGTCTATGTATGTATGTGTATATGTATGTATTTATACTTTTATTGGTGCATTATAATTATATATCATAGTGAGGTGCAAAGTCACTCAGACATGCATGCACACATTACTTGGTGTATCTCTTGGTGGATTTCTTCTTTTTCCCCCTCTTTCTTCCCCATACATGTTAGTGAGAGTGGTAGTGATACTTTCAAAAATGGGCATAGCATTGTTTGAACTCTTTCCTTCCTCAAGCTTTCTTTTTCCCTTTTTTACCTCCTTCCTCCATTTTCCTTCCAATATAATAGTCTCTTTCCATATTTATCTAATGTCTCTTTTGTTTCCTATTTTCTCTCCAGCTTCCACATACAAGAGAAAGCATATGATCCTTGACTTCTTAGACTGGTTGATCTTACTTAGCATAATGTTCTCCAGTTCCTTCCGTTTTCTTGCAAATGGCATAATTTTGTTCCTTATGGCTGAGTAAAATTCCAAAGTGTGTATATACCACATTTTCTTTATCAATTTATCTGGCAATAGACACTTAAGTTGGTTTCATAATCTGGCTATTATGAATTGTGTTGCTATAAACATGGATATGCATGCACCAATATAGTATTCTGACTTTAATTATTTTGGAAAGTTACCAAGGAGTTGTATAGTTTTTTGCTTTTTAACGGATGTGTTTAATTTCCAGGGTGCATATGTATTTTCCTATATTTTTTCCTATGATTTGGTGAGATATTTGAATTTTATAGCACTAAGTATGTTTAGCCTCAGAAAGATTATTTTGTTATCTCTTTAATTTTTAAAGGTGTATCTGTTTTTCTCACTTTCTTCTATGGAATCTCTATGCTTCTTAAATTCTATCTCTTCATTCCTAGATTTTCTATGTGTCATATCCTTACTACTTTAATACATTGGCTCTTTGTCTCTACTGCTTTCTGAAAGGTTTCCCCACCCTTTCCTCTACAGTAGCCATTTGATGATTTGTGGTGACTCTGCTTTCTTAGTTCCCTCAATGGGCTCTAATTATGCACTGTAGTTGAGATCTTTTGTGGTATTTTTCTGAGTGCAGCCAGATCCTTTTGTGTCTCTGCTGTCAGGACAGGCCTTTCCCTTTTGTTATATTCACACTATGCTCTCTTGACCATCTTCCAAAATTTTCCTTTTATCTCTTGGAGAAAACTATTTTCAGCATTGTGTTTTTCTTTTAAGCCTTCAGAGAAAAGACTCCTATTCCCTTATTATAAATATCTTTTCAGAAATCCCATGACCTTTGTCTATCCCATTCTCTCACTGGTGAGTTGAAATTTTTCATTTCCATCAGATGGATGGGTACTGAATGTGGGGTACTGGATGTGGTGTCCTGGGCCTTTGTCAGTGCATGCTGGCCTGCATCCTTGAAAGGCACTTGCTTATTTTCAAAAGTTGCTCTATATTTCAATCATCATGGCCATTCAAGTACTGAGGCCTAGAGGAGGACTCACCTTGGTTTTCATTGTTGGTATCTTTGCCTTACTAAGTAAGCTGCATTTCATTAGTAGTCCTTTCTTAAAAATGGGACTGCGGAAGACTGTATCTCACAGTATCATTTCCAGTGCTTCCAAAATCTCTGCTTCTAATACTGAGAGGTTTACTCTCTGTATGGATTTGAAAAGAAAGGATCTGATGGGGAGAGAGAATAGCTGAGAGGAGAACACAGTTCTGAGTTAAATAGCTCATAATTCTAATGCAGTTGAACCCAATTTTTTCTTATGGTTAGTGTAGCCCCTGCATCCCAGAAGTAGTACCATGTGGCTAGAGTTAGCAAAAATATTTTCCTTAACAGTTTTAGGGCTTCTATATTCTGTTGAGGTCTGTGGAATATAATTCTAGGCCTTCAGTTCATAATCTGTGACCACTGACTGTTGCCATTAGTAAAGATGTTCAAGTAAAAGTGTAAGGCATTTCCACAGCTTTGATTTATAATGCCTTTGAAAATTTTTGTCTTTTTATATTTCTTCAGGGATTGTTAGTGTAATACCTCACTTCTGTTCAGATAACCTGTTAACCTGGGGGAATTATCATCTTGTCTTTTTATTTTATTTTTTTTACTTTTATTGTTCATTACAGTATCATGTCATAATGTAGTTGATAGTGATAGTGATATACATGTACACTGCACTTGGTGGGCTTTCTCCTGGCTCCCTCCCCACTCCCCCTTCCTCATACAGGATATTGAAATTGGCATTGGTGTTCTCGCCTCTGCAGATAATGTCAATGGAAATAATTCCTTCATTGATCCTCTTTAACCCTGTCCTTCGCCTAGATCACCTCCAGTTCCCTGGATCCACTCAAGTGATAGATTGATACAAAATCAATTAAAAAATCAGTAGCTTTTCTATATGCCATCCATGAATCCACTGAAAAAAATCTAGAAAACAATTCCATTTACAATAACCTCAAAAACACTAAAATACCTAGGAATAAATCTAACCAAGTATTTCAAAGACTTCTATAATGAAAATTATAAAACACTCAAGAAAGAAATTGAAGATCTTAGAAGATAGAAAGATCTCTCATGCTCTTTGATAGGCAGAATAAAGATTATCAAAATGGCCATTCTACAAAAGTGATCTACAGAGTCAATGCAATCCCTATTAAAATACCAATGCCATTCTTCACAGACCTAGAAAAATCAGTCCTAAATTTCTATATGATTCTATATGTACATAGATCACTTTTTTCCTGAGCAATATAATTATACAAATCATGATAGAATATAGTTGAAGAATGATTGGATATATGGAGTTAATAAATCTATAATTTGGCAAATTTATCTAACTATCCAATTGTATAGCTGTTAATCTACTTTCTATCTAATGTCAAATTTCAATGATCCAAGTTGGGGGGAAGAACATGGGCAAAGGACATCACATTTTAATATAAGTGATTAGCAAAATTATGTCATTTGCAGGAAAATAGATTGAACTAGAGAATATTATGCTAAGTACGATCAGCCAGTCTCACAAAGCCAAGGGTGATGTTTTCTCTCATATGTGGACGCTAGAGAGAAAGTTGAAAACAAAAGGGACATATAATAAATAAGGAGAGAGACCAGTAAAATAGTGGAAGGGAATAGAGAGAAGGTAACTAGGGATAAAAGGCGAATTGATGAAGAAAACAGTTCAAATAATGCTATATCCTTACAAGAAGTTATCACTTGCCATCTCACTAATATTTATGGTGAGTGGAAAGATGGGGTGGGGATATATGGAGGGAAATATATCAAGTAATGTATGTATGCATGCTTGTATCACTGTGAATCTCACTATGATATATATAATTACATTGAACCATTATTATTATTTTATGTGTGTGTGTGTGTGTGTGTGTGTGTGTGTGTGTGTGTAAAATCAACTAGATATTT
Organism: Graphiurus murinus; assembly: GCA_004027655.1. Lineage (NCBI taxonomy): Eukaryota > Metazoa > Chordata > Mammalia > Rodentia > Gliridae > Graphiurus > Graphiurus murinus. The sequence continues at coordinate 21,026 of PVLC010014272.1, forward strand.
GGTGTTGCTCTAAGTGTGTAGAACCAGTAATGGGAGTGAGTTTGCTGGGGCAGTCAGAAGCCAGATTTGCTAAGCTAGTGTTTGAGTTTTATTCTAGTGTCTTTGTGGAAATAGTGGAGGTCACTAAACTAAGCACTAAAGACACTTCACTCAGATTTGTATTTCATGGATTTGGTAACCGAGGCAACCACAGGTAAGTTGGGAAGTGAGGAGAACATAGGCAAGGATGGCAGCTTGGGAATTGTTATGATAACTTAGGTGAGAGTTTCTAAGAGCAACATTAAGACAGTGTTAGTGTTAGCAGGGAGGTGAGAGAACAGAGACATGAGAGATTTGAGAAATACATAGCTGAGGGAACAGATGGTGTATCCAATGTGATAAAACTGTTATTCAAGTGAAGGACAGTTGAGAATTATACTACGAGTCATTGAGTAAATACTAATCTACCACTAAGTGACGACACATGGGAATGGCAGGAGGTATCTGAGGTTTTCCTTGTAATTGTTCAGATTTGAAGTATCTGAGGGATAATGAAAGGGAAGGTGATTATTAGCCATCTATTATTCTCTGGGTACCATCTTGGAAACTTTACACATGATGTTTCATTTTACCCTCCCAATAACATCATGCATTTAATATTTTTATTTTATAGATAAGGATGTTGCCTGCTCTTCAGCTTTATTAGTAAAGTCAGATTTTTGTTAATAGAAAATTCCATAATTATTATAGCAGGATTCATATTTGAACCCAGGTCTCTCTGCCTCTATAATTCATACACTTCCAGTCATGAGAGGCTGAGGGAATGGGATAGGAAGTATAAAGATCATGGGGCCAGAATACCCAGGTTTATGTCTCAATCCTGCTGGCTTTAAGCTGTGTGTCCTGAAGCAAGATATTTGAACACTCTGTGCTTCTTTATTCCTCTTTGATTAAAAAAAGGAGAAACAGTATATCTACTTTATAAGATTGCTTTTTGGAGTTCAGATAATGTGTGTGTGTGTATACCATGTATATATTATGCACATATGTATTAATAAGTGTACTATATATAATACAATTTATATATCATATATACATATACAAGTAAAATTGTTTTTAGTATATGTGAGCTTTAGGTACATATCTGATGATAATATTGCTACTTTTTTATTTTATTTTTTGATACTGGAGATTGAATCTAGAAGCATTCTACCTCCTGGCTACACTTCCAGCCCTTTTTTATTTTGAAACTGGGTCTTGCTAAGTTCCTGGGGCTGGCCTTGAACCGGAAATGCTCTATCTCAGCCTCCCAAGTGCTGGGATTACAGTGTGAACCCAGCTACATTATCTTTATTAATCTTATGACATATACATTTTATGAAAAACTGTCTCTTGGAAATTTTGATGTAAGTTATAAGTAAAATTACTGAACCAGAAGGATATTATGTCTTTTTAGTTTTATTAATATTTTGAATATGTAAAAACTAAATTCTTTCTGGAAGCAACTTATCCTTTGTAAAATAAGAAATATTTATAATATAATAAAAATTCCTCTAAAGTATATACTTCAGAAATCTTCACCTGTGCCTTTCTTTTAATATGTTAAATCCTGCTTTTGTGTCCTTGATAAATTAAGTTTATCTGAGTTTTCTAGAAATGCTTTTGGGACTTTAGTGAGGAGGGAAAAAAAGCAGTTTTCATATGCATGTGTAAAGCACAAAGCAATTTTTTTCAGAGTAATATAATAAGAGATCCACACAAATCCTGATGGATTCCAGCTCCAATTCTTACACAGCATTTCAGAAGAAAATTATGATGAAGGGAAAGTACATGAACTCCATAGATATACAAAGCTGGGATTTACTTTCAAAATCAGCTTGCACAGGACTTGGAACTGGTCACCTTATTAATTATCCCAGAGATTATAAATTTCTATCCACCTGGTTATTATGGCAATTCTAAACACTCTTCATTTGTTTATGTTTTTATTGATTTACCAAAAAATTTTTGGTCTCCTTTTAGGTTCCAGATACTGCATTAAGGACTCAGATACGAGGAGGACTAAGGAACAGTCCTCTGTAACACAGGACTTACAGTCCCATGAAATGACAGATTTCAAATGGATTGTAAAGCATTATGGAACACAAAGAAAACAACACATTCCAATGGAGGAAGGCCTCCCTCAAGGAATGGCACTTTGCTGGATTCTTTAATCTTATGTCGGGTTAGCCAAGTAGAATGGAGGACAGGAGGGAAGACGTTCTAGTGGAGTTGGGGACCAATGTGAGTAAAATTACTTGGGTGAGATATGACCTGGCCACAGCAGAAAAAACCTCTTCGCTTTTCGGTGTTTCTGGAACATAACAGGTAAGGCCTGGCTGCCTGGTGAGAGGGCGAAGACCTCAGATCAGTAGTGGAAAAGATGGAGGCAGCAAACATGAGTACATTTTAGGACTATCCTTTAACCTCCTGCATTAAACCATGCTTGCACATGTTTCCTCTTCCTAGTTCTCTAAATCCTGAGATTAATATGTAAATCTGAGCTGCCAAAGGAGGCAACTCTATAGACAAGGCAGTATACTTGATTTGCATGGCCAAAATACTTTTTTAGAATTTTATGTACATATATTTACTTACCTTTCCTTTTGTAAGTTATTAGATGTCCTTTAATAAAGGAGATAAAATAGAAAGGGGTATGAAAAGGAAAGAAAACATCATTTCTTATTGCACATATGTTATACATTTTCAATATCTCCTTGTTCCCAACAGAGAATTGAGTCCCGATATCTTATTAGAGAATATAGATTGGATTTGTAAACTGAAAGAACTCTGGAAATAGGTTTGGTCATAGTTTGTGAGTTTAGCTTGGTTATGTTATTTCCATTCTTGGATCAATTTCATTCTTATTCTTAATAACAATAGAAACAGACATACTTATTTAAAGTCTTATTTGTTTGCCATATTTTAGGAAGACTTGATTCAAGTGGTCAAATTCCTAAGTAAAAGTATTAAATCTTCTAATTGAAAAAGGAAAACAAAAACAACAATAATACTAATTTAAAAACCCCACCGAAATCCTGGACAACTCTTTTTCAGCCTGGTGCTGCTTGTAAATAGCAGGGCTGTCTTTAGAATACTTTTATGTGTTGCTGAAGGAAAAGGCTGCAGCTAAGATAGCTATGAAGGAGAAACAGTTATTCTTAAATGTCATCTATTTGCTGGACCTGAACTGGGCAAGGATTCAGACCTGATTCATTCAATTACTGTTCCCAGCAGTGTTCTCACCAACATATTGCTTTCTTGGCTGCTCAAGAAAGCTAAAATAAGATTGGGTTGTATGCAAGAAAGACCTCAAAGAAAGAAAAAACAGGTTATTGGCTTAAAAAATCACAGACAGTCCATTTTATACTTCATGTTGTTGAATGAATTGAAACATAACACTTTTAACCTCAGAAAACAAAGCCGATACTCATAAAATTGATATTAAATCCAAAACAGGAGTATAAAAGTTGTGTTTTGTGGATCTCAAAACACAACATCTAGTTTTATAATAAATTTATATATTCTATCTCAAGCAACATAGAAAAATCATAATTAAAAAACTAGTAGAAATTGGTAAATATATTTCCCTTCATAATTTTGCTCATTTTTCTCTTTACAAATCAAATATTTGAAAGATGCCTCATTCAATAATGTTTTATTATATTCTAAATAATTTGCTGTGTTTCTAGAAAATAATTTCCTAAAGTAATTCTGTGTATTAATTTTCATATGGTATAATTCTGATTATTTTTACATTTTTAATTAATTTATTTTTAGTTGATAAATAAAATATATATATTATGCATAAACACACATTGTAAAATTGCTAAGTCAAGTCATTTACATACTACTTTTCATTTTTTATGATGAGAGCATTTAAAATCAACTCTTACCAATTTAAAAAATGCAATACAATGTTATTAACTATAATCACCACATTGTACAATGTATCTCTTAAACTTATTTATAATCATTGAAGTATTTTACTCCTTGAATACCTCTCCATTGACTAATAAAGTTCTATGCATGTAGAATGTTCTCAATATATTTGCATTGAGTTGGACAAATTTAAAAACTCTAACCTTTAGCCAGGTGTGGTAGTGCACACCTGTAATCCCCATATTTGGGAGGCTGAGTTAGGAGGACCACAGGTTTGCAGCCAGCCTCAGCAACTTAGTGAGGCCCTCCACAACCTAGTGAGACCCTGTTTTCAAATAAAAAATAAAATAGGGCTGGGGGTGAAGCTCAGAGGTAGAATGCTCCCGGGTTCAATCTCTAGCACCACAAAAAACAAACAAACAAAAATCCCTTAATATCTTATTTTAAATGTCTAATCATACATTAAATTTAATATTAGCACCATAATTTTCTTGAACATTTTTTACAGATTTTAAAAAATTACCTGATGACTATGAAATTCGCTGAAGTCACACAATCACCTGGCACAGTTTTCCTGGAATGTCCTGAAATGTTTATTTAAAAAGAGCTATTTTACCTGTGATCCTAGAACTGCAATTAGACCACTTGTCTCTGAGTGGAGTTGATTGTGGTGCAAATGATATAGCTGATGGATTTAGTCACATTGGGATTATTTCACTGGCATTGTACTTCCAAGACTGTCAGTGGAAAGCATATTCTAAAGGAATCAACTACTCTGTGATGAGAAAACATCTTCTATAAGTCATTTATTATTATATTCTGCTGTAGTTGGTTTTAATATTTTATACATATATTGTGTGTGTGTGTGGTACTGGGGATTGAACCCAGGGACATTCTACCTCTGAGCTACACCCCCAGCCCTATTTTTTCTTCTTTTCATTTTGAAACAGGGTCTCACTATGTTGCAGAGGGCTTCACTAAGTAGCTGAGGCTGGCCACGAACCAGGATCCTCCAGTCTCAGCCTCTCAAGTACTGGGATAACAAACGTGCACCACCATGCCCGGTTTAATATTTCATAATTTTAATGAAGCAGTTTATGGAAGACTATTCCTCAGATAATCACTAGTAATGAATGAGAATTCTACCACCTTCAACAAATGAATTTAGTCATAATTAAGTGTGACAAAAATGTGGTTTATTTAAAAATGTTTTTCCCTTATTGGTGATTTCATTGCAGTGCTTCAGTAATAACAGAATTCCTTAGTTCCTAAAGTACAGTAATAATAATAATAACTCAGTAATATAGAATTCCTTAGTTTTTAAAGTACAAAGAATTGAACCTTGCCTTGTTTGTCTTACTACACATTTTCTGATAAATTACAGATAAAATTACTTCCACTTAAACACAACATTAAAACAAAACAAGATTTAGTACAAGCCCTTGTGGGGTGAATTTTTTTTTTCGAAGTTCATACATTATTTTTGTTTTCTTTAATTTTTTAATTGATGAATTGTATTTATACACTGTTATGAGGTACAAACTGGTAGAAGCATACATGTACACAGGTCTCATTTAATCCTTCCCTGATTCTCACCCCATTCCCTTCTCCCTCCTCCTTCTCATGTTTGGTTTAGTGATTGACTTTGATATGTTTGTGAATGTACATCCTGTGCATTAGGGTGTCCCCCCCTCCCCCATCACCTTCAGAGAGGTCACCTTCTTTGCTCATCTAAGGTTTTCCTTCTTTTTCTAGAGTCTCTCCTATGAGCCACTTTCTCCCTATAATCCACAAATTAAGGAGAGCATTTAATTTTTTACTTTTTGTGCCTGACTAACCTCACTTAGCATAGGGTTTTCCAGTTCCATCTATTTCCCTGCAAATGACTTGATTTTGTTCTTCTTTGTGGTTGAGTAAAACTCCATTGTGTACATATCCCATAGTTTTGTAATCCATTCATCTGTTGATGGACATATTGGTTGGTTCCATAGTTTGGCAATTGTGGGGTGAATTTTTTTTTTTTTTTGCATTTGGTAAGGTTTTCTTTATTGTCTTAATTATTTGCTAGTAAATGTCCTGAAGTATACCATGTTCTTAGACCAAATCCAATTGATTGTAGGGAGGCAGAAACAGGGTAAATGAGGTCAGGGATTTGATTGAGTAAATTGCTGGTATTTTTTTTTTGTGTGTGTGTGTGGTACTGGGGATTGAACTCAGGGGCATTCTACCTCCGAGCTATACCCCCAGCCCTATTTTTTATTCTTTATTTTGAAACCAAGTCTCACTAAGTTGCGGAATGCCTCACTAGGTAGCTGAGGCTGGCCTCGAACCTGGATCCTCCGGTCTCAGCCTCCCGAATGCTGGGATTACAAGCGTGCGCCACCACGCCCGGCTTGCTGGTATTTTAAGAATCAAATAGTAAGCTCTTTTCTCACACAGTACAGCTGGAGTTTTCCATTACCACAGTATAGTGGGATTCTGGAAGATTAGTTTAAGTAAATATAAAGAAAGAAAAGAGGTTTCACAAATAATTACACTTAAAAACAACATTAGTTGTTTGTAAAACCATGCCTTACTAGAAGATAATTTTTATGTTATATTATTAACGAGAGTTGGTTTTACCATGTATAGCTTTTAGAAGAAAGACTACTTGCATATAAGCACAATGTAAAAAGTCTATACCAGATTAGCACAACCACACATGGCAAATTATTTGCCTTTCACAATACAGATTGGAATTAGAGGAGAGATTATATTTTTATGCCTAATTTTTAAGACAACAATAAATTATTGAAAAATCAAACCAGATCTACTTTGTTGACTTTTTGAAGAGAGAAAGATAAATGTCTTTTAGAATGTCTAGATAAAGAGTAGTCTGGGTAGCTTTTTAATGAAATGAATTTTAGTCTTTCTCCTCAATAGTAACCTTCTCAAGGTGTTTCTCTGGGTATGCATCAGGAAGACAAAGATTGATTCTAGTGGCATTTTCTTTATGTTTGCAGAAAGGATGCCCATTACTAGCCCCTCTGAAGCCCATTGCCAGCTGAGGTCCTGCTGCTTTGCCTTGTGGGCTCAAATTAAGCAGCCCATTATGAGTTACTTTGACTTGTAATTTTCTAACTCTCCACATGATTGTTGCATTAACTCAGTTTAGCAGATGAGAACAGACTTTATCTATCTGAAAGGGTCCTTGAGGCTCCATGGTAAGCCGCCATACTGCTCAGAGTAACCCAAATTTAGGAGATTAGAGAATTATTTCAACCCTTTAAGGTCACAGACCTAGAATTTGATGTAATAAATTACAGTTTCATGTCTTGATTAATTCTACAGTTTTTCGGGGACACCAAAAATTTGTATCGATAACCATGGTGACTCTATCTTTGATTTTACAAGACAAGAATGACTACAAAGATTTTAATATTATAAACATTTTCTCAATCTGTCAATTATAATAGTGTTAAAAAGGATTCTGAGGACAAATAATTTTGTTCTTACTCTTATTGGTTGTTTGAATATTTTATCAAAGATCTTTTAAGTACTCATATACATTGTAATTCTCCAAAACATATTTGACCATAAATCTTTATACTTTTTAAGTTTTAAAATTATTTTTCTCTTCCCTGGGGGGGGGGGTCTATAAATACTTTTTTCTACGTTTGTTATGGGCAATAAGTTGGCTTTATACATAGCACATTTTCTTAACTACAGATTTCTGAGACATTTAAAATAAGGAATTCATGATTCCATGTATAGACTGAAGACAAGTCTGTGCATATGTGGTTTCAACATTACCCATCACAACTGCACCAATGGGTTTTCCATTTCAAAGAGGGTTTTTGTAGTGAACTATGTGTTACAAAGATAGCTGCCAAGCTATCTTTATAATTATATCTCAGAAGTTTGGCTTCATTCTTTTCTTTAGGCCAAACATTCAACTTGACACTTGGAAAGTGTCCTCATTATGCTGGGATGCAACTGCTCCTTTAGTTATACAAAGAGGCAATAAACATTGCCAAGGATCAAGATAGCTATTTTATAGTATTACACCAGCCCAGCAGAGGTCACTTGAAGTTGCTGAAACAGATCTTGTAGCAACAGAGACCTTTGATTTAATGAGAACAGCTATCACTTCTCCAGAGAATTGTCCAACTTAGTGCAACTGTCACTGAAATAAAAACACACATTTTATTTCCAGTTGGAATAATCATTTCTACCAAATATTGCTTTTAAAATGTTAAGTGAACTTAGACCAAAAATCTTATAAAACACGTGAATTTGTAATACTTCTGACTCCCTGGCCCGTAGTTCATCTTTGCAGAAACTGTTGGAAAAGTACATTTGCTGTATCTACAACAGGAACAGAGCTTACTTCCTGCCAGATTTCAAGTGAAGCCTCTTCTTTCCTGCCTCTTGTAGCCCCTGACCCCTCCTGTCCTAAATTGGAGCATTCCCTTAGATCTCTGACAATAGTAGCATTTCAACCACTGTAATGAGGCAAGAATGGAGTTGGTTCCCACTGCAGGCCTGCTCAGTGAACAAATACCACACTACAGAAGCTAAGACCTATGTAGTCTGTCATAAGTGGCCCGATCAAGGAAGCTGGTTAGCCCACTTTAAATGGCAGGACAGAATGCCATCTATTAGCACCTTTTTAGCAGCAGCCTTAATATTCAAATTATTCTTGTGCTAATGATTGCTAATTCACTATTAGATAAAAGCATTCATAAAACTGTCTAAGCTGTTTCAAATGCATTGTGAAAGTCCTGTAAGCGAATCTGCCAGGTGACATGGAAGTGAAGGGTGAAAGCAGATAAGGAGAACCAAAGAATGAAAAGATAATTTCATGACAGAAAAAGGCCCAACAGAAAAAGCAACTCTATTATCCAGTAATTTCCCCCTCATCATGCTGACACCGATATATTTCACTTGTTCTTACAGGAGCTCTGAGGCTCCCTGTCCTTACCATTTCTACCCTGCATGAATTTGGCAAGAGAGTATTAAGATGACCAACAGGGTAACATTTTCTCCAGAAAAACTGAATGCAACTTTCTATTCAAATACCTCTCTCCTCAATAATCTATGTTCTCTAATTATATTTTCACTCAATTTGTGTATTCTGAGATCCCAGTGTAAGCTCAGGCAATATATATGTAAGTGAAATGAACCTTTGCTGAAAAAAATGAGCAAGTAGAGAAAAGACAATTTAACTTTACTCTTACTGTATAAAATTGGGCAAATCATTGAACTATGCCTCAATTCCCTTACCTATAACAAGAAGGCATTGGAATAGATTATTCTTGTGGTATGTTGTGGTATTTTTCCCAATCAATAATGTCTTCTTCCTGCCCCCAGAGGTGGATTATGTATCACAGCCCAGTGCCAAGTAACTCCCAGCCCTTCCTGTGGGTGAGGGGTATTTGCCGCCCGTGGTCAGAATGCCAACAGAAGTAGCAGTGTTTCTGTTTTCAGCAGAGACAGAGCTTGAATTAGAGCCAGGGCTGACCTGCAGCCTGTGTTTTCCATAAAAGAAAAGAAAACAATTGTAAACCGTTCCTGTGATTTGCTCAGTAAGTTTTTCTTTCTGCTCTGGGTTTTCATAATATTTCTAACATCTGCTGAAGTATTTCTACTACTAATTGAGACCACTAAGGTATTTTAAATAAGTTTAGACAAGATGAACTTAAGAACAGTGTGAAGCCAAGTGTGGTGGTGCACGCTTGTAATCCCCATACTTGGGAGGCTGAGACAAGAGGATCTCAGGTTTGAGGCCAGCCTCAGCAATGTAGTGAGATTCTCAGCAACCTAGTGAGACTCTGTTTCAAAAAAAATTTTTTTTAAAAGGCTGGGGGTGTAGCTCAGAGATAGAATGCCTCTGGGTTTAATTCCCAATACCACACATACCACAAAACAAAACAAAACCTGTGTGGAGCAATGTCAATCTACGAAGTATGTTTTATAAGCAATTTGTCAGTGAACTTTTAGGCTAATCTGAGCCCCTATATCATATATACGTGATCACCAATACACTCATCAGAGATATTCCAGCACAACTCTTGGCACACACCTGTCATGGCAGGCAGCCTTTGGGTTGATACCCAATGAATCCCCACCTCCCAGTGTTCATCATCTTGTGTGATTCTCTCCTTGTGAGTAACAGGCTTCCAACCAACATAATACCTCAATGTTGAGCAGATGTCACCTTTGTCACTCAACTTCAAAAGATTCTGATTTTTGCTGTAGTAGCATTCTCTCCTTTGCTGACTCTGATGAAGCAAGATACTCATGGCAAGGGATAAGGGCTACCCCCAGCCAGTAGCCAAACAAGAAAAACAGAAGTTCTTGGGCTCTCAAAACCTACAAAGAATGAAAGTTTGCCATCAAGCATGTGATCTTAGAAGAATATCCTTCCTGGTCAGGCTTTCAGATGGGACAGCAGCCCTGTCTGGCTCCACAATTGCAACCATGTAAGAGAGACACTCAATGAAGCTGTGCATGAACTTCTGACACGAAGAAGCTATTAGAGGATAAATGTTTATTATTTTCTTCCTCTGAGTTTGTGATAATGTCTTATACAGGAATTGATGGCTAATGTAACCCTGATATATTCATTCAACTCATCTGTTAAATCAATGGATGTTGATGAAGTATTCATTATATGCTAGAAACAAAACAATGTTAATACAGGGGCTATATCAGTGAACATGCAAACATAGCCCTTGTTGTTACTTAAAGTTTATTGTTTGGTGGGGAAGATTTACTAGCAAACTAGTTATTTCAATAAAGCATGGTAAGAGGGTTCAGGTGTGGTTCATAGGATACTGTGAGTCTATATGGCAAACAAAACAAAACAAACCATTAAAAACAACTCACTCCCTGACTTAGTAATGTTGGTATTAAGAAAATTTCTCTATGAAACTATGATCTTACATTTGAAAATCTGAAGAATGATATATTTACTAGATGAAAAATGGGAAATGTGCTCTAGAGAGGAGAGAAGGTATTTGATGACCTAGAAATGAGAGAGACTCTGAGGAAAGACTAGAAGTTCTTGTGTTCAAGAGACAAAAAGCCTATTTAGATAGGTTGACATCTGATCATGAAGGCCTAGAAAGCCTTTTTTTAGAACTAGGATGTTATCTTGAAGGAGATGGGTTGCTAACTAACCACTTTTCGCAGGCAAAGGACATGGAAATGTTTGTCTTTGGACAGAACATGCTAATGACACTGAAGAATGCTTATGCTTGGTCAAAGTTTGGTTGTGGAAGCCAGGCTATGAGGATTTTATAGGGATTTATTATAGAAAATGAATCTTCTATAAATGTGTGAGACTCAGAAATGAAAAAACTCCTAAAAGGCAGCTTTGTGTGGAAATCTAAGAATGCAAGCACTCCCAGACAATGGAGGGGACCTGAAACAAACAAACAAACAAAAAAAGTTGTTCATAGAAAGATCTGTGGCAAATGGCCACCTCTGTGTGGCTGTTTCCTCTGAGGTCAACAGTATCTGATGGTGGACCTCTTAGCAGGCCAACAGTTGGGAAAATGAGTTGGGCATTCCCCTACTTTTCTCTAGTTTTGGTTTTGTTTTTTTTGTTGTTTTTTTTTTGTCTGTAGCATTCATCATCTCCAAAACTATTTTGTAACATATTTATTGCAATAATTTAATGACCATCTCCTGATTATTAATAAAAACTTCCTGAGCATAGGCATATTAGCTTAGCTATACCCTGAAACAGTCCTGGCTAATCAATTACATAATAAATAGTAATTGAATATAATTTAAATTATAAAGGTATATGCGGGGGTTGTTAACAATTCTTTAAATTCATTAATTGACTTTGTTTTGTGTATGTTAAAATAATAAAAATTTACTTCTGACATAATTACAAATTGGTAAATGTTGATATCCTGGTGTATCTTCTGTAAAGAAAGGAGGGATGGTAAAACATCATGTCCCTAAATGTCCCCTTTCTCTTCCCATAAGCCTAGCCAACCTAAGGGAACAATGATATCAAGCCTGAGCCAGAGTGTCCGTGTACATTTTGGAGGACACTCTCTTTCTCTTATGTATGCTGGAAAGAAGAGCAAGCTAATGTTCTGCAGAAAGCTGCTACTCTCCTGCATGGAAACCAGGACAATTGCTTCTTGGGAGGTTGGTCATTCAAGTAAACTAAGCAAGCAGATGCTAATAATGTTGATGCCATTGCTTCTGCATCCTCACATAAAGCGAGAACAAAAACAAAAAACAAAAACCCTCTCAGCAATGAGTGGCACAGAACTGAGGGTACTGTAGAAAGGACACATGTCACTTTTCTAGCTGGTTGCCACTGGGCAAAATACCATGAGGGAGAAAAGGCATTTGGCAAAGCACATTGAGGGACAGAGGCGCTCTCTGTGCAGCCAGTTTCCCCTGGATTCTTCTTAGATCAGTCACTGATCTCTTATAAATGTTACCCAATAAGTTATGTGTCTTCCATTGTCTCCTGGAACTTTCTTTTGTCTTTCAACAATCTACTCCACTGTTCTGGCACAACTGAGCTGTGAGCATGACTACCAGGAATGAGAACATTTTACTTTACTTCTTCTTACTGCAGAGCTGAAAATCAATTTACTTTGTCTAAAAAGAAATTTTGCTTCACTTTACAAATTAAACTGATGATTGAATATATTAAAATGAAAGAAAATTATGTTCCTAAGTAACAGTCAATGGCAATATAGATTTTTTTTTTGTAATATGATCTTCAGTTCATATTTGATTTGTTTATTTTGGATGATTTACATTTCCAAATAGGAAGTTCTCCCTGAAGTTTTGTATTTCTATATTATTGCACTGTTCCAACAATGGTAATTTTCCTAATCTCTAATTCGTGCAAAGTTTTTATGCTTGTTCTGCATATTGGGACTTAGATCAGGAGGCAGACGTTTTCTGTTTCCATTAGAGATGATGTCTTATTAAGATGGAATTGATTTCAATAACCTGTTCTCCTGAGATGAAGCCACTTTGAAGTTTCTCAAATAATGCCATCACATTTCTCTTTACTGGTACTCAACAACTTCCTTGGGCTGAAGTCGTCTCAGATATTAAGATTGCAAGGATAAGCCTAGTTTTGATGCATGGAATCAAGAGTGGCTGTTCATTCCTTGCCTCCTGAGAAACCCAGTGAATGGTCCTTTTGAATATGAGTTTGTTTCCAAACATGTACAGTGGCTTCTTGGGGCTGTGTCTGTGAAAATCATCCAGACAAATGCAGGCTTGTGGAGTGGGAATAGGTATCTCATAAAGAAGGCGAATTCTTTTGCTTTATATCCTTGTTTTGCTTGGTTTCATTACTTCTCCTTTAACCCCCACTTGTGTTCTACTTCACTTAGTCTGCAAACCAGAGCACTAGATGGTCAATGAGGAAAGAGACTTTGAGATGAGACCAACTTTGAGTTGTATTCCAGCTCTGTCAGCAAGGTCGTTTACAGATTATGTGGTCTTGAGCATTTTACTTAGCTTTGTTGACCCTATGTTTTCTCATTTGTGACAGAGGTCATTTCTATATCTCAATGCTGTGTGAAAATTTAAATTGTGTATATATGTGTGTGTATTTACTGTCTGTGGCACACTGTTGTGATCAAAAAAAGTTAGTTACTAGAGTTAAAAATAGGATTTAAAATGAAAATTTGACAAAAATGTATGTGTACATTTAATCAGCATTTTTGTTAAATGTGGAGAAAGAATTTACAAAGGATGAAAATAAAAGATATGGGTCACAGTATTTTAAGTAATCAAGGAGTCTGGGATATAGCTCAGGGGTAGGGCACTGACTTAGGATATGGGAAGTCCTGGGTTTAATTCCCTAGCACTGCAAAAAAAAAAAATCAAGAATAAGTTTACTAAATTAATTATGAACCCAAGAAAATATAAGGAAATGCTTTTTTTTTTTTTTCGGTACTGGGGATTGTACTCAGGGGAATTCTACCTCCAAGCTATACCTCCAGCCCTATTTTTTATTCTTTATTTTGAAACCAAGTCTCAGTAAGTTGGGGAGTGCCTCACTAGGTAGCTGAGGCTGGCCGCGAACCCAGATCCTCTGGTCTCAGCCTCCCGAATGCTGGGATTACAAGCATGCGCCATCATGCCTGGCTTAGGAAATGCTTTTTAACATTGTTTTACAGTGATTTTTTTATATAAACAAAAGCAACAAAGGCAAAAATAAACCAGTGGAACAACATCAAACTTGAAATGTTTTAAGGTTTTTACTGTTGAATATAATGTTATCTATAGGCTTGTCCTGCATGACACAGATAATTTCCTTCTATCCTTAATATGTTGAGAGTTTTTATCATGAATGAAATTGGATTTTGTCAAATGCTTTTTCTGTATCCATTGACATGATCACATTACTTTTATCTGTTATTCTGCTAATGGAGCTTATACCATTTATTGACTTGCATATATATGTTGAACCATTCTTCCATAGTAAAGATAAATTCCACTTGAACATTGTATTTATTCCTTATGTTTTATTGTTATATAAGGACACATCTCTAGTTGGATTTTACATATACTAGAATAAACCAAATCTCAAATTATTAAAAAAAAAGTTATGGAGAAATCTTAATTTTTCTAAATTTTGTTATTAAGAAAAGGATACTATCCCCTTTAATTTACCAATCAATTGTTAAGCATTTAATCATCAACTATAACAGGACTAAACTGATTATACAGAAAGAGCTGCTATTGACTTTATATCAGATAGACAATTTTACATGATCATCAGCACTGAACTAAAATACTAGGAAGGAGATGAACCCAAGCATTTACTTATAGAATGAAATGGAGGCTACATAAACCTACCTTCCTTCCTTCCTTCCTTCCTTCCTTCCTTCCTTCCTTCCTTCCTTCCTTCCTTCCTTCCTACTTTTCTTCCTCTTTTTTTGTGTGTATGGTAGTGGGGATTAAACACAGAGGTATTATCTCTCTGAGCTTCTCTCCCAGTTATTTCTTACTTTTTACTTTGAAGCAGGGTCTCCCTACATTGCTGAGAGTCTTATCAAATTGTCAAGGCTGTTTTCCAGCCTGTGATCTTCCTGTCTCAATTCCCCAAGTACTGTGTGGTATAATATATATTATTAACATACTTGTGTGCACAAAATGGAAATTATTCAAATTTCTATACATGCAATGTCGATCAAGAATCATTTTAATCCAAAGTTGGTAGGTGGAGTGATATATAAACACATCTTATGATGTCATCATATGACCATAAACACTTCTACTGTGCACATAAATACTCACATTGCTTCAGCAGAATCTATATTGAATTGCAGTAGTCTTGAATTATGTGAGTTCTTTGAGAGTTTTCTTCTCATTCAATGACCATGCAGTCCTGTCCTCACTGTCTTTCTGCTTTTACCACCTCTTATATGTGCTCTCCATATCATAGCACTGAATCTCTATGAATCTCTGCCATTACACCTAATAATCCTTTGCATTGTTAACTCAATACTTCTTGAAACACTGTTTTTCTGGATGTGGTCTACTTCCTACTTTTCTAGTTTATTTTCTAGAAGATATGGTATTGCCTATATTTAAGATATATAACACGATATTATGAGATGCATACTGGTAGTAAAAATGTGAAGCAAATTAAGAGAGTCATCATTTCACATAGTTGCTATTTTTGTAGTAAGGACAATGAAAATTTATTCAATTTGGTATGAACTCCAAACATATTACAATTTTATTACCTATATCTTCATGTCCGACATCTGAGCTTTAGATCTTTCTAGCTGTTTTCTGTTTCTTCCGTTTCCTTTATAAGTTCGTGCTTCTCTGACCAATTGTGAAATTTTTCAGCTCTTCTGGGCTCCTAAACCTCTCTCTCTTTTTGTGCTAAATCTTGGTGGAACAATCTTATTAATGCATGTGACGTGTTATTATAGGTAGGTACATGAGTTACACATATAATTCTTTTATTTCTCAGTTAATATGATATCTCATTTTCATTAATTATTATTATTATTTTTTTAAATCCAGTCCCAGCACACCAGGCTAAGTTATGATGAACTCTCACATGGATCACTTAGTAGTTTTCTTTACTTTCTGTGTGCCTTTTTTACAATTGAAAATATGGTAGCCTGTGTAATGTCTTTTAAATGAAAATTTAATTTCTTCCAACTCACATCCAATTAAATCAGTTTCAGGTTTCCATATTATTTTAATGAATAACACTTAACATTGTGTTCAGATCAGCATTCTTATAGCCACAATCTAAAGATCTGACCACATAACTTAGAGGAAAGAAGATTTATTTGCTCATGGTTTAGTCCATGTGAGGCCAGGGATTTCAGATTTCAGGTGTGGAAGCAGGAGGCAGAAAGAGGGAGTGCACATGGGCCGTGCTCCTCACATCATGGAGACTGGAAGCTAGAGAGAGAAAATAGGGGGAGGAGGAACCATATGCAATCCCTAAAGCAGAATCTCCATGGACACACCCCAGCTACACCCTGCCAGCCTAGGCTACCACCCAGGTAAATCCATTACAATGGATTTATCCACTGCTGGGATTACAACCCTCATAACTCAATTACATCAGCTCCAAACATTAATAAATGAGCTCTTTAGGGGACATTTTATATCTAACTATAACATATTTCTTTTTCATTGTCGTTGTTATTGTTTTATTATTGAGCTTGAACCCAGGGGCATTCTACTTCCAAGCAACATCCCTAGCCCTTTTTATTTTTTTATTTTGAAACGGTCTCACTACATTGCTGAGGCTAGCCTCAAACCTGCAATATTCCTGTCTCAGTCTTTCAAATGTTGGGATTACAGGCGTGCACCACCGTTTCTATACAACTTTGTATGGCATGTTATCTAAGTACCTCTCCAGGCCCTTTCAGGTACTTTCCTTCATTCTTTTTAGATAAGTTCCCTAGTCTTTTAAAATAAAAAAAATTAAATGAAGGTTTTCATCTTCCATAAGCCATTCCTCTTGTCTGGTGTACTTGTTGTGCCATACCCAACTTAGCAACTTAGCTTAGTTAACTTCTCTTTTTCATTCCCCAAATAATATTCATTTCTTCAGAGCAGTCCCTGATCTCTTTGACTAGATCATTTGTCCAAATTTAAAGGTCTTACAATACTGTGTACAGCTTTGCTATAGCATTAGCAGCTATCACAAATAGACATTTATGCAACTGGAGTCCTCTAGAAACATTCTCTGTGAGTTGGTAAGGTCCAGGATGGGAATCCTGCTTTGATGTTGTTGTTGTGTTGGTACTTGTTCACTAATTTACTTCTCTCATTATTTAACTTCAGCACCTAGCACAGTGTCTGCCTCAAAGTAGTCAGCAAAATAAGTTGAATAAGTTGAATAAGTGCCTGAGTGCATTAAATGGACACATTTCACATTCTCCTCCTCGTTTGTAAATAGTAGGTGTAAACTACCAATCTCCTGTTATGTTCAAAGCAAATAAAGTAATAGATGGGGTGAAAGAGAATGCTGAAAGGCAAATAAGCATGTCAGGTGATAGAAGTGTGAATTCTGACTCTCCAATTTAAACCTGTTCCACTTTAGGCAAAATTGCCTCAATGTCATCTCTAAAGTGAAAATAATAATAGCAGCAACAACAACAACAATAATAATAGTAATAATAATAATATGACTAAATTTTACGAGGCATTTATTATACATTATCTGGATTCAACCTTAGAATCCATATATATGTACACATAGAAATATATCTCTATTTTATAGGGATACACACATATAAACATATATAAAAATAATATCTTGCATTTATATGGTACTATGTACTCAGCACCTTTCTAAGCATTTTACATATATTATTTCATATAATCTTAATAATGTTTAGAGGCTGAGATGAAATATTCATGCATAGTGTAAACTAGAATACAGGTATCAGATAAATCATTATTATGTCTGTACAATCTAATTAAAAAAGCACATTGTTATGTAATATGGAATTAAATTATGATGCTTCATGTCTAGCATCATTCTATTTACTTCTTTTAATGTAAGACAGAATTTATTCTAAATTCTTAACAGATTTTCTCTCATGATACCTTTTGAAATAATTCGTTGCTACTCAATTTTCACTTGTGAGAATTATGGCACATCCGACATTGCATGTTTAGTATTCACAACTCCTTAACACTGCATGGCCAGAGGAAAATGCTGTTTTACATTCTTATAGTGTAAGATAACTGCAGAGAGTCAGTAAATTATTTTTATGCCCTTGAGGCCTATAAAATTATATTTTAAATATGGTCACAAGCTTTAAAATCAAAACTATGGCATATCATAAACAAGTTTTTCTTACATTTTTTAGATGTTTTATTAAATGAAATGTAATTACTCATTCATTTCACAAAACTGAGATGAAAGAAACAAATGACCTAAGGTCATTTCCAACTATTGCAGAAAGTAACTTAGTGACAACTTTTTTATAGACTATATAGAATATCACATTTAAGTTGATTATGTTTTCCTATTATAAACTAAATTGCATTATGTATTAAATCTTATGGTGCTATGAAGAATGGA
>PVLC010014273.1:0-40309 GCA_004027655.1 Graphiurus murinus
CGCACGCTTGTAATCCCAGCATTCGGGAGGCTGAGACCGGAGGATCCGGGTTCGCGGCCAGCCTCAGCTACCTAGTGAGGCACTCCGCAACTTAGTGAGACCCGGTTTCGAAATAAAGAGTAAAAAATAGGGCTGGGGGTGTAGCTCAAAGGTAGAACGCCCCTGAGTTCAACCCCCAGTACCGCAAAAAAAAAAAAAAAAAAAAAATGCATCTGGTTAATTAGCTTGATGTAGTCATTCCATAATACATACTTATTTCCTAACTGTATGTCTACCATAAATACAATTTGGATGAGTCAATTTAACTTTTTTTTTTTAACTTGAAACATCCCATTATTATTTAAAAAGTGATTTTTAAGTACATACTCCTCTCTGGCTCTTCCCTCTACTTTGTACTACTTATTTTTAATCACCCATAAGTTACACCTGTAGATGTATTAAGTGTTACATATTTCAAAGCATCCAAATCGGTGGCTTGAAGCTACCATGCCTTCCACGTAAAGATGGATAAACAAACTCACAGGCAGCTACAAACTTTAATCTCAGTTTTATAAAAAGGCCTTAGAGTGTCATCACTCTGCATTGCTGGCTTAGGAAGAAAACACTCAGGGCTGTGTCGTAATGAGGGGAGACGGTCAGCCAGCCCCTTGCGCAGGGCATAGATGGTAAGGGCACGTCCTCCTGTCTCTTATTATCACCATGAATGGTCACTTCCTAGTAATGCCTAAATGGTAGTATTGTCCAATCACCTGCCACTGGACAGTGACATCTGAGTGCACACCCTGCCTTGGTGAAGTGCAGACTAATGTTCAAACCGGGCACAGTGATACGTGTTTTTTTCTATCTCTGAGCCACACCCCCAATTCTATTTTATTTTTTGTTTTCGAACAGGATCTCACTAGGTTGATGAGAGCATGGCTAAGTTGCTAGAGCTGGCCTTGAACCTGCAATTCTCCTGTCTCAGCCTCCCAAATCCTGGGATTACAGGCATGCACCACCATGCCTGGCTGCTGTATGTGTTTCAAATGGGAGAGGAGAAGATCTAGAATGCACTTTCTGCAGCGATGTCTACGTCTGCACTGTCCAAGATGGTGGCACTGGCCACATGGGAATATTCAGTACATGGGACAGGGCCAGTGAGACACAGAGCTGAACTCTTAATTTAATTATTTAAATAGTCATATGTGGCTAGTGGCTACCACGCTGTTCAGCATAGATGGAGAATTTATCTTTTCATATAAGCGGGATTGTAGAATAAGCAGGTATAAACCAACTCCTGAACTCGATCACCTTGGATTGTTTGTCTGTCTGTCTGTCTGTTTGTTTGTTTGTTTTTGAGACAAATCAGACCTGGACACAGCCATGCGCTCGTGCTAGAGGCAGGCTTAGCCAGCTACCTGCACGAGAGGCGGCTTCCAGCGTAGGTTCTTCAGGGGCGCAGGAGTGAAGTTGAAAGAACCCGGAGGCCGCTTCTTAAGCAGCAACACAACTCCAGTGGGATTCTCTCGCAATTTCTTCACCAGGTTTTTTAGCTGCCATCCCACCTGCAAAGAAAGAAAATGAGGAGAAAGGATGTGCTTATGAATAATGAAAAACCAACTCTATGAATTTATCACCAGGAAATTGGCTTTGTGGGCAGAGCGAAACACAAATATGTTCCTTTTAATGCTACTTAGAAATTGCAAATTAAAAAAAAAATAAACAAAAGGATTTTGATTTGTTTGTTTTGCAGTACTGGGGACTGAACCCAGGGGCATTCTACCTCTGAGCTACACCCCAAACCCTATTTTTATTCTTTATATTGAAACAGGGTCTCCCTAAATTGCAGAGGACCTCAGTAGCTGAGGCTGGGCGCAAACCTGTGATCCTCCCTGTCTCAGCCTCCCAAGTACTTGGATTACAAACATGTTCCCTCACACTCATCTTAATTTTTTTTTTTTTTTAATTTGGAATTTAACCCAGGAGCATTCTACCTCCAAGCTACGCCCCTAGTACTTTTTGTTTAAAACAGGGTCCCAGTAGGTCGCTGAGCATCTCGCTATGTTGCTGAGGCTGTCCGCAAACCTACGATCCTTGTGTCAGCTGCCCAAGTACTGGGATTACACGTGTGCACCACCATGCTCGGCTAACAGGGACTTGGATTTAATGACAGACTCTTAAGGGGAAAGTAGGTCTCAATAACCTCACCACAGTTTGCCGATTAACTTGGATAACTTCGTCACCGGCGTGAATCTTCTGAGATCTGTCTGCAGGAGACTAGACGGGAACAAAGAAATGTGTCTTACTGTTTTAAACCATCTATTTCTTCCTACTTCTATTCTTTCTTTCCGTCTTCTGCGGACAACTAGCAACAGAGACAAAATTTTCTCAGGACAAATAAGTTTAGATGCGTCGGGTTAAACAGTCCATGGAACCTGACATATGCATACTGTGCTATCAATTTTATTAGTGTTGATTATAGCTGATAACCTGTCCGTTAGAACAGCAAGTTTATCTAACCTATTGGGAGAACCTGGATACATGTCAAAATGATTAGCTGCTAAAAGCCATGGGGGTTCATCTCAAAACCACCTTTACACATCCCTGCTAATCTTGTAGAGGCAGACCAAATGTTTAATGTGTAAGGATTATCTTTGTAACTGCCATCCTTTTTCTTTATTAAACATTAAAATTTATTTTCCTTCAATCCTGTTTTACATTAGCAAAATGCTATTAAAATAGAAAATTGGTGGTGACAGAAAATTTTATTTCTTTAAGGAAAAAGAACTTAATTTTTTCTCAAGTTAATTTTCAAGTTAAATTCTAAATGAGTGTTTGGTATCAAGACAAAGTTTGGACTTTGTTTCTACCAAATAATGCATTGCTATTAATTTGCAGAAACAAAAACATAAAAGGATAGAATCCACTGTCAAATATTTTACCCACAGTACTCTGGTTCCTATAAGCAATCTAGGACTCTTCAAGATATTTCATTGGGTCAAAATATGGGAAAAGGTTAGATCTTACATTTCAGGTTTTAATTTAGCATATTTAGGTCAGCGTATTTAACATTGGTGCTTATGTAACTGTTGGTTGGACTCTTCAATTTACAGCTATCCTAAAACAAAATAGCACTTTTGAACATGGGGAGGGCCAGCGATGAAATCAACACACTTGCTGAATTTTCTCACTCAGCTGCTACGATAGACTCAACAAGAAATTAGCAAGACACTTTCAGCTGCAGAAACACTCCCTTGATTTATCTAGGCTCAACGCAAGGCTCAGATAACAGTGCCAGTTACTTTTTAAAACATCTAACCTGTCACCATAACAACCATCAGGGCTCACCTGGGACAGGCAACATGGGTACCACAGGAGAAGTCTATCTCAAGTTCTTTCCTCTTGAGTCACTGTTTTTAAAATCATGAATTTACCTATGCTCCTTTTGTATGTATGTGTGTGTGTGGTACTGGGAACTGAACCCAGGGGCGTTCTACCTCTAAACTACACCCCCAGCCCTTTTTATTTTGAAACAGGGTCCCACTAAGTTTCTCAGGCTGACATGGTACTGGAGAATGAACCCAGGGACATTCATCTCCAAGCTATAACCCCATCTCTTTCGATTTTTTATTTTGAAACGGGTGCTCACTAAGTTGCTGAGGCTGGCCTCGAACCTACAATCCTCCTGACTCACCCTCCCAAGTACTGAGATTGCAGGCTTGTGTCACCACACCCACCTTTATCTATGCTTCTTTTTACACCTGGGCATCAGATGTGTAACCTATAGTTACATCCTGCACAGAGGATTCATTTAAGGTAAGCTTCATTACGTGAAAGATGGCCCCAAGGCCAGGAAGTCCCTCTTTACAGGCATAAAGTCTTACAACACAAGCACATGTCCTGAACTGACTTCCTACCTAAAGATCCTCATGCTCTCCTTTCTCAAATGTCCTACCAAGTGATTAAGCGTTGTATTTGGCAGAACACTGGTAAAGAGAGAGCTTGATACCAAAATCTACCTTAGGGCAGTAGCTCTTGCCTATCCTCACCATGAGTGGGACTATTGAAAGACGATGTGTGTTGTGGTTTTCTGCAGAAGAGTGACAGAACTGAAGAATAATGCCCTCATTCTTCAGAAGCTAATCTCATTCCCACCTAATCTCAGGGCAGAGGAGAGCAGGAAAGGTAGGGTTGTCAAGATCTTGAGTAATATCTAAAAAGAAGTCAGATAGAGAATCCTGACCTCTCAGGTCACGTCCAAGAAAATGGAGCAGTGGTGTGATAACGGCCTGCTGGCACTGCATCAGCCTGGAGGTCAAGATGGAAGAACTTGGACACGAGACAGTTGGGAAAGCAAGGGGCGCTCTGACTCCGAGGTCATCGTGACCTTAAGTGACAGTCAGAAAGCTGAGCTGGAGCTGGTATTTTCTACTGCTATTCAGGTATAAGATTCACCCCAGCAAGTGGGAAGCACCCCTGAGAAGCAAGCTCTTACCTATGTTCCACCAGCGGCTACAAGACCCAGCCAATGCCTAGCACAGTCCAGGGACTCAACAGAGACGAGTTGGGTGGTTGAAGTGATGAGTGTCATTTTTAAAAAGATTATCAAATGGAATGAGACAAGTTTTCCTTTTTTTTTTTTTTTTTGACATTTAAAAAGACAGCAGCCACCTCTTTCCGAGATGATTTCTATATAGTCAGTCCTCTGTGGGACACTAGAAAAGACTACATACAGGTCAACCCTGGATCTGTTGCTTAGCATTATGATTCTGGTAGGAATTTGGGGGGAATCTATCATGAATGGCATTAGACATTTGATTCAAAAGAAGCTTTGTTTAGTCTTTCATTCAACTCTCATCTCTAAGCAGAGGGACCAAAGGAATGAACCTATGCCTTCTGGTAGTGATATCACAGTCTTTGACATACTTAACCAAGATTGAAATTGCTTTGAGAAGACCAGGTAGAGTCTGGAACCACCCAGGTTTGGATAAGTAAAACAAAACAAAACAAAAAATCAGCAAATCACAAGACTGCAAAACTTCAGCTCTTTATAAACTGAGACAATAATCAACCTTCTGAAACCATCCAACTCTAAAACAATGTACTGAGGGATACCTGAATTTGTTCTTGTCAGGTATGAGCTACGGTATGCCAAGTCTCCAACAAAGGAAAGGGATGAACCATGTAAAGCACTGTGCATCTTTTCTTTAGCACCAAAGAACAGAGCTTCCTGGGCTTTGATTATCGATCAGGTAAGGTGGTGTATAAGTTTATAGTGATTCTCAGTGTTTCCTCTTACTTGTCTCTCAGAACCATCCAACGAATTGATAATTCACTAACCGTCATTTTTCTTACTACACCCACCACGTGCTTATAACACTCAGCAAAGACTAGCAGCTGAAGCTCAAAAGTAGACAATGCATGTCCACCAAACAGATCAGAAACATAGCTACCCAAATCCCCTCTACTTTTTTGAAATTTCTTCCTCCTCTCTTGGATGATTAGGCAGATGAATTCCTCAGATGAATGCTTTTTTTACACAGACCCAGGGAAGCTATTCAAACGCTTAGCTTCACGCCAGTATCATTCCAAAACTGGCCATACTGTTGGCTGCAAGAAAAAGTATTCAACCAGCTCTACTTTTACAAGTTTAAAATGTTTAAGGGGATAAAAAAAACCCAACCCTATATATAGCAGAATTTCCAGAAAGAAGTAAACAGTGTGCACGAGCCTCTCACAGTTGAAACAGACCTGCTTTTTCTATTCAAAAGCCTGGGGGAGGGGGAAACTGAATTTCAAGATCATGCCAAATATTATGAAATATAACTCCATAAAAAGAATGTGTGTCATGCAAAAGTCCCAAAATAACTGCTTTGGAGACACATTAAAAATTCCATTAAACACACAAAAAATTTATATGTTAGGCATATGGTCACCCATCTCAGTTCTTATAAGAGTGATTCGCAACAGTGAAGAGCTCATTGTTTTGGTATTTGTGGTTTCACACTTCCATGGTGCAAAAGGAATAATTAACACAAGGGTGGGGGTAGAAACTGGGCATGGTGTGTGAACCAGGAGCAATAAAGGACAATTTAAATAATAAATTGACAACAGCTGGTAGTAAGTCATACAGCACTCTATCAACAGAAATAAACAGAACAGATAGCCACACTAGCTCCCGCTACAGATAACAGCATGCACACATTTAAATGAGAAATACAGAGCTCTGTGTCAAATTGGTTTAAATACAAGATGGCATGCTTTTTGTTTTTCTGTATTTTGTACTAGGTAATGAACTCAAGGGCATTCTACCTCTGAGCTACACCCCCAGCCCTATCTTATTATTATTTTATTTTTAAATTTAGAAACAGGGTCTTGCTGAGTGGCTGAAGACCTTGCTAAGTTTTGCTGAAGCTGGCTTCAAACCTGCGATCCTCCTGTCTCAGCCTCCCAAGTACTATGATTAGTACTAGTTATGCACCACAGCACCTGGCTAAAAGATGGCAAATAGCTTTTAACATTTAACAGCTGCACTTACATTTTCTGTGGTTCCAGTGATCACGTGCAATCCATCGTAGGTTGATTTGATGTACATGCCCTACAAAGAGTCACAAATAGTTGAAGCCATGATGGCAATGCTTAGAGAAAGAGCCTCCAGTGCGACTCAAAGTTGTAAAACAGCAGAGACGGTCCCTCCAAACAATACTCATTTTTAAGCCTTCTGAAACACCATGAAACAAAACCCCAAGGGCAGTGAAGGAGAACTAAACTAAAGCCTGGTGAAGGAAATCAGACATGTGATCTCTGATTCTGGCCTTTGTGTACCTGGCACCCAGAATTTTGCCACACCTCTTTAGGAGGCAGGGATTTTCTCAGACCTTCTCAATGACCGAGGCATTTCAAACAAGGACGGTTCTTTCCTGACCATCTCTTTGTCCTTGGACACAGGGCACTCAGCTAAATTTGGTATTAACATTAAGTGCAGGCCGACTTATCAACAGTAATGCAGACCAGGATGTACAAATGAAGACTGTTAAACTGTCCAACATAGAAAGCAAATTCATCCCAGGCACTGCTCCGTTGGAAAAGAAGCAGAAGCACGAATCTGCTGTGCCCCTTGCTAAGAGGCTACAGGCAAAATGAGAGGTGAATGTCATATCATCGGGGAACTATTTCTGCAGTTGGACCCTCCATGCATGAAATATTTTTCATTGCACTTGTATAAAATGGGAAAAGAGAGCAAAAAGGAAACAGGGCAAAAACTAGTTGCTCTCCCTGGTATCTATAATGTAATAATACTGCAGAAATCGTTCTGACCCTGAGCTTGCCCTGCTCGGGGGAAGACACACCACTTGCCAGGAGAACCTTAACAAATACTGCGGTCCTCCAGCTTCTCCCATCCCCTCCATAACTTCTGCGTGCAGAGTCTGTGAGCTGCCTTCGACATAATGGTGCTCCCCACACAGGCCGCAGCTTGTGGAAGGTTAGGATCCGGAATAGCAACTCCACTTCTGCCCACTCAGGCATGAAGTGCTTCAATATCAACCATGAACACACCTCCGGGAATTTCCCCCTTTTAAAATTTAATCTGTTATAATCCATCATTTACTTTGAAACCAAGGATCAGTACTCATATTTCTACTCATTAAGGTGTTTGTTTGTTGTTTGTTTTTTGTGGTACTGGGGATTGAACCCAGGGGCATTCTACCTCTGAGCTACACACTCAGCCCTATGTTATTCTATTTTGAAACAGGGTCTCCCTAGGGTGCTGAGGGCCTTGGTACATTGAGGCTGGTTGCAAACCTGCAATCTTTCTGTCTCAGTCTCTCAAGTATTGGGATTACAAGCATGTCCTACCATGCCTGGCCCATTAAGAATTTGGGCTTTTTGAAATTTTGTTTTGGTTTTCCTATCTGAAAACAGAGACGTCTATAATATCAGCCATAGCTATCTAAATGTTTGGTCCTCCTCCTCCTCCTCCTCCTCCTCCTCCTCCTCATCATCATCATCATCATCATCATCATCACCACCAGCACCAGCACCATCCACCCCAGCAGCCGTAGCCGTGGTCACCGATTAACGCACATGCTTTCCGCACTCAACACTGGGCACTTGGCATTCATCATCTAATTCAGTACTTACAAGGCCAATGAGGAAACCAACGTGTGAGCGCTCTCTGACTCAAAGCCTCTAAGCTAATCAACGGGCCTCAGTTTTTCCCATAAATTTCAGCAAATTACTCCTGTGCTAACATACTAGGAAATCGCCCGTCTGTATTCTGAGGAGCTGTTACTGTACAGCTCACTTATGACTTCTGAAGCATTCCTGAAGTTTTTTAGCATTCATTTCCTTCAAACAATCTCGTCTCACATCTATCCTAAGTGCTAATACAGATTTACAGAACAGATGTTGTTTTTCGTACCCAGAGACCATCTCTCCTTTGTGTAAATGTTTTCTATTTCCTTGTCCTGCTAAGTCCTAAAATAAAACTGTTAAGATATGAGTGTACAGTTTTAAAATTGTGTTTGTTTTTTACTTTGAAGATAAAAAAAAAAAAACCCATACCAACAGATAGCAAATTCCTCACTGTATAATGGATGGTAGTCTAAATTAATTCTACTATTCAGAATGATGACGAAAGCAATGAAAAATTTAGAATAAGACTTTTATAAATGTTGGTGTGTGTTGTTTGAAGATAAAACAGTGTTAGGAATTCGTACCAGGCCTTCGCCGGGTTTGACGCTGGGCAAGTGGACCTCCTCCAGGCAAGCACACTGGCTCATGACAGGATCCCTGGTGGAGCGGATTGTTTTGTCACAGATGCCATTCAAAACCTTGACCTAGAAGTGGAGAGGCAAACAGTCAGGAGGGTTCAATGGTTAACCAAGTTTATCTCTAGCTGCCTGTTAAGGAAATGTGCTTCACCCACAATCTTTAGCTCTGGTCAGCAATCATTCCGATAATCCTGCTCAATGAACACGAGGCATTTGGACTCCATATTTCTGCAACGTGTGGGAATGGTGCCACTCCTTCGGCTTTGCTTAAAAAGTGTGACTCTTAGATTAACTCCTTATAACCACTGAAGAGCACAAGCTGGGAAGAAATTCCGCTTTCAGCACTTAAGGGCAAGCACCTCTTCCCAGCCACCACCTCCATGGCTTATTAGTGACCGCTCACATTCTCTGAATACCAAATAGTCACGCATTAAAAAAAATAATAAATTTTCTTTTGGCTTGCATCATTTTTTCAAAAATAGACTTTACTTTTTATTTATTTATTTTTTTTATTGGTGCACTGTAATCATACATCTTCGTGAGGTACAAGCTGGTAGAGGCATACATGCACACATCTCTCACTTAACCCTTCCCCAATTCCGGCTCCATTCCCTCCCCATTCCCTCCTTCTCAAGTTCAGTTTAGTGACTGACTTTGATATGTTTGTGAAAGTATATCACGTGCATTAGGGTGTTCCCCTCCTCCCCCTCCATCCCCTTCAGTTATAGACTTTACTTTTTAAAGCCGTTTTAGATTTACAGAAAAACTGAACAAGTACATTGATTTCCATCTATTTCCTCTCCCCACCCCAGTTTTCCCTATTATTAACATTTTGCACCAGTGTGGTACATGTGTTATAACCAGTGAACCAATCTGGCAAAAGTATTAAAAACTGGAGTCCACAATTTACAACAGCTTTCACTCTTTGTGGTGCTCGTTCTGTGGGTTTTGACAGATGCTTAATATTCTGTATCCATCGTTACAACATCACGGAGAGCACCTTCCCTGCCCTAAATATCCCATGCTTGACCTGATTACGGTCTCCCTCTTTTTTTTTTTTTTTTTTTCATGATCTGTGATATTTTAATTATATTAAGTCTTATGCTCACATCGTTTACAAATTTGAGCTGATGGTGTTATCTCCTCTACTTTAATCCTTCCATATAATGAATTGGCAAAAAGCACCACTACCAATCACATGAAACTGTTATTCCACAGTTCTGTGTTTCTGAATAGCTGATAAAGACAATCCTGAATTATAACTTAGGCTGACTCAGAAAGAATTCAAAAGTAAAACTTGCTATTGTAACATGCTGACTTTTAAAAAGCACCTGAACTTACAGATCAACTCTAAAATGTGAGAAGTGTTAAATACTCTTTATTTTATACATAAACCACACTAAAATGCCTTTCAATAGGTAAAAGGCAGCATTTTAGACACAGGGAATTCTACTTAAATTAGCATAGTTAACACAAATATAAAGCAGACACTGCTTCCTATGTTCAACCATTGCCTTTCACAGGCTAAAACACAAATTGAATCAGTCAAGTCTTGCTTGGTTCTGATAGTGAAGGGATTTCTCAAATATTTAAATATATTCACACAACCAGTTATATAAATCTAAATATAAAATCAATCTTCAATAGGTTTAGAGATTGCATTCCTCATTTTTGTGAAAAACTGAACATTAGTGATAAAGTCCAACCATATCTTTAGAAAGAGAAAACAGTGGTAACATTTACTTTACTGGAATTACTATCAAAATGGGGGGGTAAAAACACCAAAAAACAAAGAACATATTCATTTAACCACCAGCCAATTTTACTTAAATCAGGACTGTCCAACAAAACTATTCTGCCAGCCATTCATGATGTGGATTCTGGTGTATGAGATCAATTAAATTACAGTACACATAAAAAAAAGCCGTGAGATATTTTTTTTGTAATAAATAAGGCAGTGGTTATTACTCATTAGTAGCTTTTTTGAGGTAAGCTATTAAGTCTGCCCTTTCTCCCTTCTTCTCCTTAATGCCAGCGAAGGTCATTTTTGTTCCAGGGATGTACTTTTTGGGATTCTCCAAATACTCCATCAGCGTATCCTCTCCCCAGGTGATGCCTTTGTTCTTGTTGGCGTCTGTGTAAGGGAATCCAGCAGCCTGGCCCGTCCTCCGCCCAAACAAAACAGACCATGGAGATTCGGCCCAGTCTTGTGCTTGCCTCCCTTTTCCACAGTGTGGCACTGGGCACACTTCTGAACAAAAATCTTCTTGCCTTTCTCAACATCACCCGTTTTTAATTCGCTCTTTCGTCGCTGGCACAGCGAAGGTGGCCGCTCGGAAGCCAGACGTTCTTTCTCTACCCCAAGGTCACGCCAGTCTGCGCCTATGTACCGGTGTTGGTGCAACCGCCTATGGTCTCCCTCTTCCTCCCCACGAGCCCGCAGCAACCAGGGACCTTTCTAGTGGCAATGGTTCCGCCTCCCCAGCACGTCATATAGCTGGAATTCTGCAGCATGCAGCATTTTCAGATTGGTGTATTTCAATGAACAATATGCATTTATATGTTCTCCATATCCTTCTGTGACTTGACCATTCATTTCTTTTTATTGCTGGGTGATATGCTATTTGATGGATATATCATATCTGTTTATTCACTTATAAAGGGGTATCTTGGCTGCTTCCAATTGAGGGAATTTATGAATAAAGCTGCTATAAAAATTCTATGCAATTCAGTGTAGATTCTATAGACATAAGATGTCAGAGTTAGAATATATTTAGATTTCTAAGAAATTGCCAAATTGTCCTCATACTTTTTTTTTTTCTTTTGATGGTACAGGGGATTGAATCCAGGGACATTCTACCTCTGAGATACACCCTGCCCTGTTTTATTTTTGAAACAGAGTCTCACTATGGTGCTGAGGGCCTCGCTAAGCTGCTGAGGCTGCCCTTGAACCTGCGATCCTCCTGTCTCAGTCTCCCGAGCACTGAGATTACAATCGTGTGCCACCACGCCAGGCTTGGCTGTACCACTGGATGCGTGAAAGTGCCTGCCAATTCCCGCACCCCCACCAGCATTTGCTACTGTCGGTATTTTGCATGTTAGCACTCTGATCGCTTCGGAGTCACATCTTGTTGCCTTAATTTGCAATTCCCTAATTACAAATGATGTTGAACACTTCTCGTGGTGTGTCTTCTGTAGTGAGGTGTCTGTTCAGATCTTTTGTTTGCTTTTTAATTGGGTTGTTTTCTTACTGTTGCGTTTTAAAACTTTGTATATTTTGGAGACAAGTCTTTTATCTGATATGTTTTGGGAAAATATTTTCTCCCAGTCTGTGTGGTTTGCCTTTTCATTCTCTTCATAGCACATGCCACAGAGAAGAATTATGAAATCTGCATTATCAATTTTTCTTTGCTCTTGATTTTCTATTTAAAAACTCAAGAGCCCAACACTAAGATTGCTCGGTTTTCTCCTGTGCCATCACCTCCTAGAAGTTGTTTGATGTTTTGCATTTAGGTCTGTGGTTTTTAGTGATCACTGACATCTCTTGAAGTCCCAACAGTGACAAGTTAAGAGACAAGGCGAGGATGCCTGTTACGGTTTCCCGTGTGGAAGTCACAAGAGTCACGTGGGGTATTTCCCCCAATCAGATTCATCTAACCTTTCAAAAGTAAATCACCAATGGAATCAGGAAATTCCAAAGAGTGATTTTTTTTCTTTCCAAGGGGGAGAATCCAAGAAGTGACACTTTTTACATTCCTCCAATTTGTTTAGCCTCCCTATTTATGGAAAAATATATTTATAGCAGTTTCATTGCTAAATTCCTCAACATCAGTAGGAGGAAGGCCTTATCAAAGGAGCACAGGCTGGCTTATGTCAAAAGGAGGAAGTGGTGATGAATAGCCCCAAAGTGCTCTTTAAACAGTCACAGCACGCCCACCTTCATAACATTTTTGCCAAGAAATTTTTTTTTTTAATAAAAATGGCCATAAAGTGAAATCCGCACAACGGTTTAACCCTGATTAGCAAGCTAGGCTACCAATTTACATAGAACTCTTCAGAAGAAAAAAATACAAAATCAGAATTCCCCAATATAGTTCATTTCGGCACAAGGATTTTTCACGATCATCATTCTTGTTCAATGACTTTTACTCTTCCTCTTCCACCGAAATTAATAGACTCGTATCTCTGAGGCCAATATTCCAAAGTATATCCTGAGATAATTAGCCCTGGTGTATTTACTTTAATTAAGGTGATTCCCGCTGCTTTTGGAAAAGGAATTTTAGAGTAACTTTTAGAAAGTGTACTTACTACGGTTAAAACTTTATCCTCCATTTCTGCCACAAGGCAATCCTAAAGAAGGGGAGAGAGAAAAAGAAAACTGAGCATAAGAGCAAAAAACTTTCAAAAACGACCAGCTTATTAGCCTTCCAGATTTTTCTGGAAGCTTGCCAGGTCCCCGACATGTCCCCCTGCCCAACGCTCGGTCTGAGCAGTCCTTTGAGACCTGGACAGGAGACAGGGGCAGTGGAGAGGGAGGACATCTGTCTTCTCCTAAGGCCCTGTTCTCCCATGACCCAGGGAAATGATAATCTACAGAACTCATTCAATCAATTATCTAACCAGAAAACCTACAATAATCACTGAACTGAAGCCCACCAAGGGTCCAGACTGTCCAGAAGAATCCTAAGTCAGAAGTCCAAGTCCAAGGAACCCGGCAAGGACCCCCTACCACGGAGACCCGAGACCAAGCTCCGGGTGGGCCAAGGAGCCAGCAGTCCACAGCTCCAGGCTTGCTATAAAAACAGCTTTCAAATGAGGGCTTGAGTAAACTCAGCCACAAAAGTTTATTTTAAGCACCAGTGAGATTAAATCAGATATTTCAGTCCGTGCGAGATGAAAAAGGTTTAACAAAACATTCATTAGCACACTGCCAAGAAAGTGGTCTTGAGGTATGCTATTGATGACATTAACTAAAGGGTCGGAATGTGAGGCATGGTTTACCCAGCTGAAAAACAAAAGCCTGGGAACATTGTCCCAACAGGGTGAGCCCATTATGGGAATCACCATTGTCCTGTCTAAAAGCCGCCTGAGTGAAACTGCCAACGTGCAACTTTCACAGTTAACCTTCTAGAACTCTCTGTGGCCGAAGAGTCAACCTACCACGCAGGGTGCGTACAGAAGAAGAGCCAGATGAACTGGTCTAGAGTTTACCCAGTGCCATTAAATATAATCCCAAACTGGGGCAACTGTAATGATAATGCTAATAATCCTAGGTACATGAAGAATGTTAATCAACTC
The DNA here is from genome assembly GCA_004027655.1 of Graphiurus murinus. NCBI lineage: Eukaryota > Metazoa > Chordata > Mammalia > Rodentia > Gliridae > Graphiurus > Graphiurus murinus. The sequence continues at coordinate 14,052 of PVLC010014273.1, forward strand.
AGCCAGATGTGGTGGTGCACATCTGTAATCCCGGTACTTAGGAGGCTGAAAAAGGAGGATAACAGGTTTGAGGCCAGCTTCAGCAACTTAGTGACACCTGTTTCAAAATAAAAAGGCTTGGGATTGTAGCTCAGAGGTAGAATACCCCTGTGTTCAATCCCCAGTAAAACACACACATACATACACACACAATATTAATCAACTCACACACATAATATTAACTCTACTGGAATTGTGAGGCAGATTTTCACTTAAATTATCATTTTGGGGTCACTTTTTACTATTATTGGCAGAGGAAATGGCTCTCAACTTCTGTCCTATGTGATATTATAATAATTAGACTTTTGTTGTCTTCATTTTTTTTTTATTTTTCTCTTGCAGATAAAAGTATAAGAAACAGTACGAGCTACTCTACTGCTCCCAAAATTTACAAAAACTCTCAAAAAAAAGAGCAGCCCAGGGAGAAAACACTCAAAAAAATAACTTTTAGAAAGGCATTTTCACACAATATATCTGAAATGAACCCATATACAGATGCAACTTATGTAGAATGGGTAAAATATGAATAACTACAGCACGAAGATGTGCTTTTCTGTTTCTCTGTTAGTTGATGAAACTTAACCATCAGCAGCCTGTAATTATAGCTTGTCCACCTTTACTACTGACTGACGGTTATTAAATAAACAACAAACTTAGAGAAAAAGTCTATTCATGTGGTCGAGAGAGAAATAAAACTAATAACTTGTGCCTATGGTCTTTCATTATAAATTGCAAAATGACATAGACATTGTCACTCATTGGGAGACAGCACCCAGAAGCAGAGAGCTCCTCTTCATGCAAAGGAGTCCAGAGTCAAGGTGACGGTGTGACCACATGGTTCCCCATACTTAATTTTTGGGAGATCCAAGAAGCCACCAAGAGAAAACAGGTTACGCAGCAGGGCATGTTGAATACTTAGAACTCTGTACTTAGGAGGCCGAGATAGGAGAATCACAGATTTGAGGACAGCCTCAGCAATTCAGCAAGACCCTGTTTCAAAAATAAAAAATAAAAAGGGCTGCTGGTATTGCTTAGAGGCAGAAGGCTCCTGAGTTCAATCCCCTGTACAAAAAGAAAGAGAGGGGGATGGATTGATGGATGGATGGATGGATGGATGGATGGAAAGAAGAAGGGAGACAGAGAAAAAGAGAGGGTGGGTGGGTTTCTCTGTTGAAATGAAGGAGCCAGTAAGGGCGAGTTTGCCTCCCAAAACGTTCAAATCAGCCTGAGAAAGGCCTCTCTTTTTACCTTCTACCACAGTGAAGCGGGTTCCCACACCCTTTTCTCCCCAGAGGAAGCAGCTGCAGAGGTGACTCCACACCATTTGGCAGGAGGCAACAGAATGGAAAAAGAGAGGGACTGGAACAAGTCACCACCCCTCGTGAGTCACAGAGGGTGACTCCTTCCCGATGGTCCGGGGTCACCTGGATCAGCAGGCACACCCCAGCCGGGCAGCCGCAGCCCTGCTGGCCTCTCCCCTGTGCCCTGACTTCACTCCTTACTGTACCTTCTTAGGGACTGAGCCGCCCAGGGCAACATGCTCACCCTCTCTGCGCCTGTTTCCTGCTCTGTGAGATGGGATGACAACGAAGTCAACTTGGGAGAACTGGATGTGAACACACGTCAGGAGTGCAGGACACCTGTGACACACACGTACTAGGGATTGAATCCAGGAGCGTTCTACCTCTGAGCCCCCTCCCCACCTTTGTATTTTTTAATTTAAAGGTCTCACTACATTGCTGAGGGTCTTGCTAAGTTGCTGAGGCTGGCTGTGAACCTGTAATCCTACTATCTCAGCCTCCCAAGTACTGGGATTACAGGCATGTGTCACTGTACTTGGCAGGAAGATTTATTTTTATCATCATAAACAGCAACACCTCTACAAGGAAAAGGACCACTGGAGGTAATGCGATCAACCTCCTAAGCGGCCAAGCACAGGATGGCTCTGCTCCAATTACTCCAGCATCATTGTCTCAAACAAGCATTACTTGTTTGCAGTAAATAAGTACTCAGAGTATATTCTACTCTCTATATACTCTATGTACTATATTCCTAACTTTAGTCATCATATGTAATATGATGGTATGTAACTTTACTATATAATTTATAAGATAAACGTAAGTAATTTTGTGTTTGTCTCTTAACTTTCTCTTGCCCCAGAGGCTGGGAGCCCCAGGAGGCAGGGACTTCTTGCCTGTCTGTTTCCTCCGGGACCCGGTGGCTAGGACAGCGGCAGGGAGGCATGGAGTAAACGCTAAACAAATATTTACTGGAGGACCTGAGCGAGGACCTGCAAAGCCATCATCAGCCTCCTCAGCACAGCAGACTCACCCACAAAGACCCCGCCCTCTACCTCCTGGCTCCTCCTCCCCAGGTGAGCAGGGCAGCGGCCTGCGCAGGTGTACCTGGAAGCAAAACCTATCCACTTGCTGATGACAATGTTGAGCTCTTCTACTTGCATTTAACTGATGGCAAGTGAACTCTGGTAAAAATCAAAAGAGAAGCCGGGCGTGGTGGCGCACGCTTGTAATCCCAGCATTTGGGAGGCTGAGACCGGAGGATCCGGGTTCGCGGCCAGCCTCAGCTACCTAGTGAGCACTCCATAACTTAGTGAGACCCGGTTTCAAAATAAAGAATAAAAAATAGGGCTGGGGGTATAGCTCGGAGGTAGAATGCCCCTGAGTTCAATCCCTAGTACCACAAAAAAAAAAAAAAAAAAATCAAAAGAGGAGGTAAGAGCAGGACAGGGAGAGGGAAGGAGGGAAGAAGATCACCACTCCAGGTAAGGTGTCAAGGAAATGCCTTCCACCAGGGCTGGGCCTCCGTGACACTAATATGCCACTGTTGGTGTCGGACTCTTTTTGTCAGAATTACCTGCTGCATCATTGGAATGAGCAAACACAAGGCCATTTAACAGCTCGGAGAGCCTTTAATCAGATCATGGCCTCCAAAGCACGTGAGCCTTGAGTTCCATATTCAGGACTGGATCTCAAACACTTGCCATGGGCAAAGGCAAATCTCACTCTTCCCCTTCCAGAAGCATACAAAGCACACAGCTTTTCAGAACTGTATCTGTGTGATGGCACAATCAGGATTAAGGAAAAAAATGTTTGTTTGTTTGTTTGTTGCCAAATCAGTAACAGAAATAAATACCAAATCACAGAAGCTTAGAACCAAGTAGGATATGAAGAGTAAATTAAATATTTCTTATAGTGTATAGCCTCCATTCAATTAAAAAAAATAATTGATAAGTGCCAGGTACACACCAAGCAGTATGACAGGAAGAGGTTTTAAGTGCTCAGAGTCTAATAATATTTTTAAGAAGTTAAGATCACAGAAGCCAGATAAGTTCAAGACTGGCGGATATAAAACTTCCTGGGCCCTAATGAGCCATGAGTGAAACTGACTTGCGTCGACTTCCAGACTAGAACGTGGGAACCCACAAGGTTCTCTGTCTCTCTGCCATGAAGACAAGCAACATGAGATATGGGTTGTTCTGCAGCCTGTGCGCTGAACTGAGGAGAAATCAGAGCAGCTCTCCAAGTGGAACCATTCGGAAGTAAAGAGTCAAAGAGTAAGCTACTAAAGTTTGGGGGTTGTTTGTTACTGCCTCATAACTTAGCCCATCCTGACTGGAAAACCCAACAGCCTGAGGTCAGAATGAAGGGTTAGAATCAGCAGATACAGCAACATGCTCAGAAGAAAGATAGAGATTTAGCCACTCTAAAATTCCTATGGCAAAAAAGTTAAGTGCTCTAACATTGGAGAGGAAAAACAAGACTATTTGTGCAGCAATTTTAAAACAAAAGAAGATAATCTCTGATTCAAAAGCCACTGGTCACCTTTCACAGAAACCATCTGTACAATGCATCTAATTTAAAGCCTTTCATCTCTCCCCAGTACTAATTAATGGGGAAAAGAAAGTGTATGTGGCAGGGGGAAAAGGTACTTCATACCTGTATGAAACCCTTTGAAGAAAGAAAAGGGAGAAGAAAATTCTGGAAAGTAATTGAGTGATGTATTACTGACCTTCTGCACAGTAGTGGTCAGGTCCAAGCAAAGCTGTATGATTTTGTTCTTCGTTACTGAGAAATCAGTGATCCCAGTAAACGGAGCCCTAGAAAGTAATGAAAACGCTCTTTAAAAGGGGCTGGTCAGAGGAATCCACTGCGATTCCACACTTATGCTGGCAAGCGTAGCTACACAAGTGGCTAGTTTAAATTATTCATTTATCTATAAATTATCTTCATATATCAGATTATGGCCTCCATGGTTTCCTCTCAAGTAACATATGAAACAGGAATCTGGATAGAAAATAGAGATATACTACATACAAAATTATATATATATTATCGATAAATGAGCCAAGCCAGGCATGGTGGCTCACACCTGTAACCTGAAGACGTGGGAGGCTGAGACAGGAGGATCACAGGTTCAAGACCAGCCTCCACAACTTAGTGAGACTCTCAGCAACCTAGCGAGACCCTGTTTCAGACTTTTAAAAAAGGCTAAGGGTATAGCTGAGAGGTAGAACACTCCTGGGTTCAACCCCCAGAACCACAACAATAACAACAACAAAAATAAGGGAAGGAAGGTTACATGTCATCAGAAGTGAACTAACTGCCGTCATACCAACCCAAATACTCACTCACTAATGTTTAATCGCAGTGAAACAACCTTCAGCACAAACTTTTCTTTTAGAGAAAAGTTTGACTTTTCTCTAAGGGGAGATTAATTTGTTCTTGTTATCAACTTTTTCAGTGACTTCCACAGGGACCCTTGGGCTTGCTTCTGACCCAGGATTCCTGAGTTCCAGGGGAAGGACATGAACAGGGCAAAGGCTTGTCTTCCTATGACAAGGTGCAGCCCAGAGCAGTCTGCCCTCTCCGCGACTCACCTGTCCAGCCAGGCTAGCAAGGCCTTTGCTGCACCGATGAGCTCTACCACCGAAGTCAGGAACTCGTTGGGGGGCTTGCGGGACGCGTTCCCGTCATAAACCGGACTTTTCCGCCGGCTACTTATGTAATTCTGCAAGTTGTGGGAAGATGCCCTCAGTTTCAGAACCAAGTTCTTCATGTTATCCGTTTCGAGGCCATAATTCTGTGGGACATAAAATCAAAGGGAAACATTCAAAATGATCAATAATGCCCACACTCTCAGAATTAACTCCAGAACTCACTGCGTAGCTGGGAAAACTCCTACAATCACCACAGAATCCCATATGATTGACCCACAGCCCACCAAAGGCAACCTAGCCGGCATGCTGGCCTGCTCCTGCTACTTCTCGCTAGTTCCTCTTCCCATAGATGGTGGTGTGCACGGCTCACTCTTATCCCTCAGGTGCCAGCCTGAATGTCCCCTCCTCTGTCAGGATTCCTGACCACCTAACCCCAAGCAGCTTCCTCAGCCCTGCAGATGTGGGGCTGGATAATTCCTTGCTGTGGGTGAGGTTCCTGTGCACTGGGAGACATTCAGCACCCCAGCCTCTTCCCATTAGATGTCAGAAGCATCCCGTCCCCAACTGTGACAACAAAAGATGTCCCCCAACATCGCTGCATGTTCCCTGGTGGCAGAACAGTGCCCTCAAGTCACTCGCCACATCCCCCACTTCTCCAAGGTATCACCCACTTTGCTGCAGATTCCCAAACTTAATTGGCTTATTACATCCTTTTCAGAGCAAAAAAAAAAAAATGGCTTGGTGCCCCTCCAATCGCTTGTACCACCTCTTGTATTTATTCAATGCCCCCAGCTGCACTGCAGGCTGCTACCCCTGCATCAGCCCAATGTCCCCAGGGGCAGTACCGCCAACTTTGGAAATCTAGGTGCCTAGTGGGTGCCAGGTCTGCAGGAGCAGGGCTCTGTGTACCGCCCACTACCGCTTCCAACACTGCAGGCGATGAATGGGTGAATTCCCATCAGAGGAGACTCAAGACATGGAGCAGCAACCAGCGTCAGGTCACCTGGAGTTAACCTGCCTGGAGCTTCTAACCCATGTGCTCTGTACACCAAGTGTGACAACTCCAGCACTCTAACATCCATTTCATGTGACAATATTGCCCTAGACTCCCAAAGGACCACTCCCAGAAAACAACACATAGATGTGGAATGACTTTGGAAGCAAATATAAATTTCTGTGTTCCTTTGCATATTCATGTCCTAAGTTGATATCTGATCATTATTTTTTAAAAAAACAGAAAGCTATTTCTGGGGTTCTGTTATACTGTCTCCGTAGTATCCCAAAGCAAGAACCTGGTTCCACTCAAAAGCTGGGAACAATATACTAGAACTGGTCTAAGTATTTGACTTATATTTTCTCAGAGAAACAGCCTATGAAGGTAGGAATGTTGTTATAGATTGAGTCTCTCTCATCCAAAATGTTTTTAATTTTGTTCGGAGCTATCTGCATACACATGAGATATCTTGGGGGTGAAACCCAAATCTAAACACCAAATTCACTACTGCTTCACAGACGACATACACACATCACCTGACAGTAATTTTACACCATCATTTTAGTGTGCCCGCTTTTTGACGGTGACCCATCCCATGGGGTGGGGTATGGAATTTTTCACTTATGTTGCCATGGCAACACTCAGAAGGCTTCCAATTTTGGAGCATTTCGGATTTCAGATTTTCAGCTCAGGGATGCTCAATCGGTATCTCTATTTCATAGGCAAAGAAACGGAGGCATGGAAGCAATAAACTCCCCCAGGTTACACACCAAATCAGTAGTAGGGCCAGGATTCTGACCAAGGAGATCTGCATCCAGGCAGGAGCTTTTGATCAGTCTGCTTAGACGCCTGCTTCCTCACACCTGCCCAAGAAAGGGCCAGGGGATACGATCAGAAACAGAATGGACGTTCGACGAGAATAGGGAAAACCGGCCAGTCGTCCCACACTTAGCGCAAACTAACAAGCTGCTTAACTCGCCAAAATCCCATCCTGACAGGCTCCTCCCTTTCAGTAATGCTGGGAACTTTCAGGAAGCTCCAGCTACCCAGTTACCAGGGCCAGGGAGGGTGAGCTGTGTTTCAAAACCAAGATACATAAGCGAGAGCGGAGCGTGGTGACGCACGCTTGTAATCCCAGCATTCGGGAGGCTGAGACCGGAGGATCTGGGTTCGCGGCCAGCCTCAGCTACCTAGTGAGGCACTCCGCAACTTAGTGAAACCCGGTTTCAAAATAAAGAGTAAAAAATAGGGCTGGGGGTGTAGCTCGAAGGTAGAATGCCCCTGAGTTCAATCCCCAGTACCGCAAAAAAAAAAAAAAAAAAAAGATACCATAAGCGAACTTTATTTAGAGGCTTGTGAACACTTCTCCTGCCCCACAAGTACTATGGTAAGTTAGTAAGGAAAAAAGCTTTGGCTTTAATGAAAATTCTAGCTTTAAATAGAGTTTGTTGTTAAAGTTTTTAGACAGAATTTTTTTGTTCTGTTTTGATGGTGGTGGTAGTAGGAGTGGAACCCAGGGCCATTCTACCTCTGAGCAACACCCCCAGCCCTATTTTATTTTTTTTTTATTTTGAAACAGGGTCTCGCTAAGTTGCGGAGGCTAGCCTCAAACATGTGATCCTCCCGTCTCAGCCTCCCAAGTATAAAGATTACAGGTGGGTGCTGCTACATCTGGCTTAGATAGAAATTTTGAAAGGAGTTAAGCACAAATAAATGGCAATCTTTTAGAAGCTTTAAAAGAACCGAAAATTTCACAATATGAATATGTTCCAGAAAAACAGCAATGTTCTAACTGCACCTTATATGCATTCATTTTCTCCCTCGCTGTTATTTTCTAGAGACTAAAACATAATATGTTCCTTCAATAGAGAAGACAAAAATGAAAAGATGGATTTTCATCATGGTTTTTTTTTTACATTCAAAGAATCCAAGCCTCATGCGTGAATGGACGCAGAGCCCACATGACACAGCTTGTTTTGAAGGACTTGGGACTGATTCGAGGGAAATGTCCCCTCATTTAATTACTCAGCCTGCCAACTCAAATCAAGAGCATTGACTAAAAGCACAAAGTCAGCTTTCTACCTTCAATGTCACCACAAATTGCTTTTATTCCCATACACAACATTTACCTCCTGAACTTGAAGAGGATTAAATGAACTGTATAGGGTTTTCTGAGGCAGGAGGGTATGCCAGAGATGGAACCCAGGGGCTTTGTACCTCCGAGCTACACCCCCAGCACTCTTTTTAAAATTTTTTTTGTTTTGAAACAAGGTCTCTCTAGGTTGCTAAGAGTCTTGCTAAATTGCTGAGGCTGTCGTAGGACCTGCGAGCCTCCTGCCTCAGCCTCCCAAGTATTGGGATTACAGGCCTGCACCCTCAGGCCTAGATGAATTACAGGCCTGCACCACTACGCCCAGCTGAATTTTATTGTTGCAAGAAACTTTCAGCTTCCATCTTTGACAAACCCACGGCTTTTACTATTAATATAAAGGGAAGAATATATCTTAGTATAACTGGTTCTCTTTGTGTTCTACTAGATTTGCCCCAATTTTTCCCCCCAAACAAATCAGGAACTGAAAAGATAGAGAGATGTAGCTAAAATTGAGTATAATTTTAAAAAGAAGTTAAGATAGAGGAACGTTCTTTCCCCTTCAGCCCCATTCCACAATAAGAAGAGAACAAGAGACTAATTATATTAGCTTGAAAGGACTCTACTGTGGAAAATAATCAGGAAAGGATTATTAACTGCAGTGCCCCACAATGAAAAACAGGAAATCAAGAATTTCTCAAACTAGATTTGATTATTTCCATCAGTTCTTCCCCTAAAACCTGTCTCCTTCTGAAATTGCTGTAATATAAAGCATCGATAAGGTAGAAACTAGGCTGTGATGTAGCTCAGTGGTAGAGAGTGTGCTTAGCATGAGAGAGGCCCTAGGTTTGATCCCCAGTACGGTAAGAAGAAAGAAGATAGAACAAAGAAAAAGAGGAAGCAGAAGATACAAACTAAGTAATAAATGAAATATGTCTCTGAAAAATCGATACACGCACTTCACCCAATCCACTGTGATCTCACTTCATTAGGGTTTGGACATCAGTGAACATTTCCTGAGCTGGGTGAGAAACATACACCAGGCGGGAGGGAAGAGACCAGATGCTCAGTCCTCTGGGGCCTTCAGTTTTCCACATCTTGCTAAGCATAGACTACATGGCTTCTCCTCCTTTTCCCATTTCTACTAGCTGTCAGTTCATGACCTAACATACATGATAAAGGATGTGGGAGACACACAATGAAAACGACCGAGTCAACTAAATGACAATCTAAGAAATGTATTTCAGTTTTCCTAAAGGCATCTGTTAAATCCTAAGCCAGATCAAATACAAATTGCTAGCCAAGAATCCTCCTTTGCACAGGATCTCCCCATTAAAAAAGAGAGAACCCTTTTAATGATTCATCATGGATAAATGAAGAACAATGACTCACCGCAGGGTGTCACGGCATGCATAAGCACGCTACACAGGTAGATTCCGTGCAGGTATTTCATTTGACCACAAATTTAGGAGCATAACTTCACACGTGTACTGATTTCAACTTTGCTCATGTCTGTCTCAGTCTACTTCAAACTTAAAAGTACAGCTATCCCCGCCTCAGTCTTGGAAGCCAGGGCTTCTTTGATTTGGCAAACAGCCCAGGCCAACATTTTACTTTCTCTTAACCAAGTGCCATCCAAAAGAACTTTCTGGAATGATGAAAACAGCCTTCATCCACGCTATCCAACATGGCGGCCATTGGCTACATATAGCTACTGAGCATTTGCAAGATAGTCAATGCAACTGAGAAACAGATTCTTATTTCATTTCAAGTAATTTTCATTGAAATAGCCACCTGTGATAATGGCCAACATACTGGGAAGAGCAGCTCTAGGTTCCATACCATTACCCTCTGCCTCACATGGTGGGGCGAAGTCTAGGCTCTGAATGTGAACTCAGTCCTGGGCAGATGTCCTGAGTCCCCCTCATAATATAAGTCACTCTCCTAAGCTCCTCCTGCCGGCAAAGTCAATGTTCACCAAAGGTGGTTTCTCTCCTGCACTCTAGCCATGACCAGCCATTGGTGAGCTGCTGTTCATCGGTGCTGGACTATTAACCAGGAGTTGCTCCTATTTTTTGGCCCCTGTCCAATCTATCTGCCCTTCTGTTTGCTTGCTCCAAAACTCTCCAGTGATTTTGTTTTTACCTCCCTCCTTCCTTACTTCCAACTCTACTCATTTCCTGTCTATCACAAAATCAACATCCACTCAACTAACTTCACACAGAAACCTCTTTTATAACACCAGGGCCAATGTCAGTTATACCTCAATTGCCTGGGAGATAAATACTGGATGCCAATGGTTATATATCACCAATCCATGCATCCAAAGATCGAGATGGTATTAGATCAAATAGTATAATTGGTCTGTGCATTAAAATAAGACTATTTTAAAAGAGGATTCTACAAAGACTACAGATACTTTAGTACAACTTTTAATAAACCCTTCCTAGCCCAGAAAAGGCACATGCCCTGTTAACGCTCCAGAGACCCTCCTGCCAACGCACCGAGGGGTGCTACCGCACAGAGCAGACCCAGAACGCGGCTGAGGTCAGAGCTTGGTCGACAGAGGAAATTAGAAGGAAATTGTAGGAGATAAAACGCAGCTTTCAGTTCTGGCATCGGTCCAGCTTTGTTCATTTTAGTCTAATATTTTAAGAGGCAGGGAAGAGGAAAAAGCAAACAGCAGGCCCAGAGGCGGCGTCTGTTTACCCTCCCCCTCGATGTACACAATGTGCCTCTGAGTCGACCTTTCTCCTCCCCTCTCGTACCGTGGATTTTAAAGTCATTTATTTGTCCTCAAAAGTATAACTGCAAAGTGAAAGAGACCGTTCAAATTCACAGAACATCCTGCAGAAAAGCCCGAAAAGCCATGTTCCCAGAAGGTATAATAAACACATTTGGCTATGAAAAACAGACAGTTTTAATAATAAACAGGATGCTCAGGAATGTCTTTGGCAGCGCAAAACCCCTACCCCTGAGAACGAGGCCACATCGAAGGTGAGTGTTACTGTACAGATGGGGAAAACAGATACCACCGTTTCCCCCAAGGTCGCAGAGGGAGTCTCAGGGGAGCACAGCCAGGATTAGAATGCAAAAACCCTGCCTCCCCAGTCAGTGCTCGGACCACTTGGCCACGGGGTCTCCCTGGAGGCAGCTCGTTTATCAACCACAAATAATTTCCCCATTACTTTCCTAAACAAGAGCAGTGCATCTCAACGCAGAAGACAGGGCCCTGTCCATTTTAAGAAGAAGAATACACACAATGGAGCAAGTGTCGTATCATCGACGGAACGCAGACCAGAGATGGCAAGATCGTTGTGAGCGCATTCTTTCCCACCATTCTGGGTGATGTCATTGTATATGCCCCTGGCTGGGCTTCAGAGCATTACTAACCCAGCCCGAATGCCGGAGAGTGTGTCCAAACCCGACAGTTAAGTAAACTGCATCCCCAGTGTGGCACATGGCATGCAGACCTGAATCCCACCCGGGGCAACCAGTGTGTAAACAAGACGCCCTTACAGATGTTCTTAGCCCACATCCAAAGGAGCTGCTTCTGCGACCACAGATGTGATGCAGGTACAGGACCTGGTGAGATCGAACTCACTCACTCACAGACAAAGCTAAAGTATCTGCAATAGAGAATGAAGGTCACCTTTTTTTCCCCACCTAGCTGCCATTTCCTAGGTTGATTACTTTAAGCATAAATATTATTTAAGCAATTCAAACATCTGCAAAACTTCAAATGCTTTTTTTTTTTTTTTTGTGGTAGGGCTTGAATCCAGGGGCATGCTACCTCTGAACTATACTCCCAGCCCTTTTTTTTGTTTTTTGAAACAGAGTCTTGTATGTTGCTGAAGCTATCCTCGAACCTACAATTCTCCTGTCTCAGCCTCCCAAATACTGGGATGATAGGCATGTGCCACCATGCCCGACTTCCAAATGCTTTTTATAGTCACAAAAGCAGACATGATAATCAGAACATCACCTGTTTCCATTCAGAAAAATATTTTCATTCAAGACTCTGTCTTTTTATTCTTTATAAAAGATAGGAAAATAAGACTAACACAGACATTTCCTGCAAAAGCCAACTTTTTTCTGTAAAGGGCAAAAGAGTAAATATTTCAGGCTTTGGAAGTCCGGTTAAAATTACCCAACTCTTCCACTGTAGCACAAGCAGCCAGCTGCAGCACATCAATGCATAGGCACAGCTATGTTCCAATAAAACTTTATTTACAAGAACAGACAGGGGGCCAGATTTAACTCTGGGGCCATAATGTGGTAGCCTGTACTCTACAACATGTCTTTTCTTATCTTCAACTCATATCTCACTTCAGTGATCATTAAGAAAGCGATAGCCGGGCGTGGTGGCGCACGCTTGTAATCCCAGCATTCAGGAGGCTGAGACCGGAGGATCCGGGTTCGCGGCCAGCCTCAGCGGCTTAGTGAGGCATTCTGCAACTCAGTGAGAATCGGTTTCCAAATAAAGAATAAAAAATAGGGCTGGGGGTGTAGCTCGGAGGTAGAATGCCACTGAGTTCAATCCCCAGTACCGGAAAAAAAAAAAAAAAAAAGAAAGTGATGAAGTAAGTGCTAAGTCACAATGAGGGTTCGAGACACAGGTTCTACAGAAGTCATCATGGTACACGTCGCTTTCTCCTAAACTAACCAGTGCACAGAGCAGGTCCACAGCCTCCAACACCAGCTCCTGGTGTCCGATCCGTGTGACTCCCAGCTCTTCGAGATCCTGGTGGGAAATCCGCAGCAGCTGCTCACCGTCTATCTTCTCCCGCTCAAACTTGTGGACATACGGCTGCAGACAGTCATCGAGCCCTACCAAAAACACCAAAAGGCCATTATTGTCATCTTATTCCTTTATCCCCTCCCCGCCAAACTGCCCATACAGGAAATCAATCTCAACAAGCACCAAATATGCCGCCACGATTTGATTATAACGTGTGTTCCCCCTTTCCTGCGACATCTCATCTCAAACAGGTTTGAAAGGTGCCATGCAAAATTCTAAAGCGGACCCCGCACAATGATCTGGTAGCTACCTTCCCGTTCCCTACAGACCGAAGGGACAAATGCTAAACTCCTGCTGATTTGAAATGCCAGTTATCTGTATCAGACACATGTCATCTGTTTGCTAAGCAACCCTTCCCCTGGGAGGCGGTCTCCCCTCTCCCAGCAGGCTTGCCAATCAAGATGCTTTGCCAAGGTGCCTGGCATGCGGCTGCGCTGGCCACAGAACCTACACACCAGCCGGTCCTGGCTTCGGGGATGGTCACGTGACTCCAGCAGAGCCAATCGGAATCCCCTTGCTAGCTGACAAGTGGATGCAAAATGATAGAAGCTCTTTCTTCCTTTCCAATCGGAGGTCAGAGGATACGACCATGGCGATGCTGGTAGTCATTTTTCTGATCAACTTTCTGAGAATAAACCCACTTGAAAGAAAGAGACGGGGAAAAGAAAAATGCTCTGCTAATATCCCATAATGCCCCTGGATCTAACCCTCTTAAAGACACTTCTCCTGAAATTTTCCACTTACATTGAAATAAATCCTCTTTCTAGCTGAAGCCCATTTGTCAAAAGTTTTTGTTCCTTGCAACTGAAAAAGTTCTGATGAATACAAATCTAAAAGAGGAGGTACCAGCAGTGGTTCCAGAAAAAGGCAACATTAAGTGGGTTAGCTTAGGGCGATTTTTCCAGGTCAAATACTACTGCCAACAGGGTCCTATTTTAATGCTTTTATATAATGGCTATAATGGGTAAGCCAAGCAGAATTTAGGAATCTTTATTCCTATACAGAGAACTCTTGGGTCAACTTGATATAATGGTTTCAATAGAATAAAATCTTACCCAGAATCAACTGATCTTTTAAAAACTAATAATAAAAGTCACTTTCGTGTTTTAAAAGACTAAATTTATATAAATTCAACCCCAAAACAAAGAATGATGACTCAATTTAACTAGAAAAAAAAAAAAAAAACAGATTATGTGGAAAGCACACTGATACCCCCCTCTGCAAGGATACATGCGCACATGCATTTCACTTAACCTCAAAAACTGTGCCATGAGGATATTTCCCTAGGTTGGAAAAAGTAGACACAGGTCCAGCACTTCCTCTGGGTAATATATTTTTTTTCATGTATCATCTTACTTATTCTTCATGACAACCTTATGTTGCCTTTGGGTAATGTTAAAGTCCATGAATCTTAAAAGCTGATGTGTAAGGCTCAACTACATCTCAGCCACACCAAGGTTCACCATTTGCCTCTTGACAAGATAAAGGAAGGGGAGCTCTCAAATACAAAAAGAGGAAGCTGGGCCCGTGATGCAGGCCTGTACTCCCAGTAGTTAGGAGGCCAAGACAGGTGGATCACAGATTCAAGGCCAGCCTTAGCAACCCAGCAAGGCCCTCAACAACTTAGTGAGATCCTATTTCAAAATAAAGTTAAAAACAAAAAGGGGTGTAGGTATAGAGGCAGAGCGCCCCGGGGTTCAATCCCAAGTAGCAAAAAGATAAAAAAGGCTGGGGGTATAGCTCAAAGGTAGAACTCCCCTGGGTTCAGTCCCCAGTACTATAGATGTACTATAGATACAGAAAGAATGAAATAAATTTTATAGTCACCATCTGGAACCACTCATCCTCCTCCACTGACATCTGTCCGGCAAAGGGGCTGTGTCACATGACAAGCGAGGTTGGGGACATTGACATAAACCAGCCAACTCTTGACGACCGTGAGCCACAGCAGCCTCTGGCACGTGAGTCAGGCAGGCAGTGGAGACCAAGTCAGCAAGTTTAGACTAATGCCCCACCTGGGCGACCGGGAGTCCATCACCTGTGGCAGGGCAGTACCCATGCACAGCAGGCAACAGCGGCGAGGAAGGAACTGGAGGGAAGCCTCCTAACTGCTCTGTCCTCCTTTCATTGATCAAGAAATTAGGCTCCTAGAGGACATACAACCCATCCACAGTCCCACGGCTGGCAAGGCACCGAGAGAGGGACTTTTACAGTTGTCTTCAACTACTACAGAAGAGCTTGAATTCAAACCAAGGTCTACCAGCCACAGGCCTTTTGCATTCTGTCTGGTAAACATGGGATTAGAATATGGGATTATACAAATCTCCTCTCCTGGCATCTTCCTAAAGAAGCAATAAGGCCTCCTTACACAACAGTTTTTAAAACAGAATCACAGAACCTCAGAGGTACTTAGGTGGAACTCCAGGTTTCACTGAGTCGGGCATTGGGAATGCGCAGACAAATCACTGTGAGGTCCCACTCTGTGTCAATTAGCCAGGCCTGCAAGCTCCCTTTCAGGATGTCGCCTTCTCCAGCCTACGTCTAGGCTTTAGAAAGAATTTTTGTTTTAGCCGGGCATACTAGCGTAATCCCAGTACTTGAGAGGCTAAGACGGGAGGACTGCATGTTTAAGGCCAGCCTCAGCAACTTAGTGAGGCCCTCAACAACCTAACAAGACTCTGTTTCAAAATAAAATAGGGCTGAGAGTGTAGCTCAGAGAGAGAACAACTCTCAGTTCTATCCCCAGTAACATAAAAAAAAAAAAAAATTGTTTTAATCAGTCAAAAAAATTTTAAGAAAGCTATATTAGACACTTAAACCCAGTTATGGCTAAATCTCTTCCACAATTCCTATGTTGAAGTCCTAACCCCTAGAACTTCAGAATATAATTGGAGAGAAAATCTTTAAAGAGGTAATTAGGTTGCAATGACCCACGATACCAGGTATGGTGGCGCATGCTTGTGATCCCAATACTTAGGAGACAGTAATATCACGGGTTCAAAGCGAGCCTCAGCCTTGTTTCAAAATAAAAGAATAAAATAGAGCTGGGCTTCAGACGAATGG
Source organism: Graphiurus murinus (assembly GCA_004027655.1). Lineage (NCBI taxonomy): Eukaryota > Metazoa > Chordata > Mammalia > Rodentia > Gliridae > Graphiurus > Graphiurus murinus. The sequence continues at coordinate 29,995 of PVLC010014273.1, forward strand.
GAATGAACCTACCATATGATCCAGCATCAACACTTCTGGGTATCTACCCAAAAGAATGGAAACCAAACTATCAGACCAACACGTGTATCTATGTTTATAGCTGCACAATTTACAATTGCCAAACTACGGAAACAGCCAAGATGTCCATCAACAGATGAATGGATTACAAAACTATGGGATACGTACACAATGGAATTTTACTCAGCCATAAAGAAGAACAAAATCATGTTATTTGCAGGGAAATGGATGGAACTGGAAAACATTATGTTAAGTGAGATGAGTCAGTCACAAAAAGTAAAAATTTGTATGCTCTCCCTAATATGTGGAAGCTAGGGAGAAAAAGGGACATAAGAGGGACTCCAGAGGAAGAAGGAGAAACCTTAGATGAGCAAAGAATTTGACTTAACAGAAGGTGATGGGGGGAGGGGGGACACCCTAATGCACATGATTTACTTTCATGAACACATCAAAGTCAATCACTAAACTGAACTTGAGAAGGAGGGAGGTCGAGGGAGTGGGGCGGGAATTGGGGAAGGGTTAAATGAGAAATGTGTGCATGTATGCCTATATCAGCTTGTACCTAACAAAGATGTATGATTACAGTGCACCAATTAAAAAAACAAAATAAATATTAAAAAATAAAATAAAGTAGGGCTGGGGATGTAGCTTAGAGGTAAATGCCTCTGGGTTCCATCCCCAGTCCCACAAAAAAATAAAAAATGACCCATGAGAGTGGTCTCAATCCACATGACCAGTGTCCTTTTAAGAAAAGGAGATTGAGACACAAACATATACAGAGAGAGAGAGAGAGAGAGAGAGAGAGAGAGAGAGAGAGAGGGGACTATGTGAAGATACAGGGAGAGGTCGGCCCTCTACACGCCAAGCAGAGACCTACCTCAGAGACCAGCCCTGCTCACACTCTGACCTCCAACCGCCAGGCTCCAGAGCTCCGATCAAACAAATTCCTTTTGTTTCAGCCACCCAGTCTATGGCAGCCCTAGCAAGTGACTATCAACCCAGTCCCACTTTATTTCATATTCGTCTGCATGCAATAAACTCTTTAACCAAATGAGCAAGGCCTGTGAAACTGAAATTGTCCACTGTGCTCAGAAGCAAGCTCACCGGTGGAAGCGCACTTCTGTCAGTTTTCACGCGCAGAATAACTGAGTCCACTAAAATTACACTGAAGAAACTATGTCCCATGGACGTTTAAAAAAACTTCAACCCTTGCCAGGCGCGGTAGCACACACTCGTTATCCCAGTACTTGGGAGGCAGAGACAGGAGGATCGGGGTTCATGGCCAGACTCAATTACTTAGTGAGGCCCTCCACAACTTAGTGAGACCCTGCTTCAAAACAAAGAATAAAACAGGGCTGGGGAGTATAGCTCGGAGGTAGAATGCCCGGGGTTCAATCCCCAGTACCGCAAAAAAAAAAAAAAAAAATCATCTCTGGATGATAAAGACAAAGAAGAGGCTAGATTAGAGGCTTTAATTAAGAGGCTAAAAGAGGCTTTAATTAACAAAACAACCCAGAGGAAATAGGATTTAGAAGTGGCCATGGAGCATTTAGGAAATACTGGAGGCACAGAAAGGAAGGCTGATGGTGCTGGTGTAGTGAGGGTTCTGGATAGAGAATAGCCCGGAATCTTCTGGAAGATTCTGGGAAGATACAAGCAATATCACCTCAATTCATCACCAGTTCCCTGATTCCTAGGAGAAACTATCAAATGGAACCACATTGCCACCAACATAGAGGCAGACTCTATTGTGACTTACACGCTTTCTCCCTGAGGAACAGCTATTGAATGTGCTGGGTTTTAAATAGTATAGCCCTCCGAGTTTTATTATCCCAATACATTATGACCTATTGTTCAGTTATCCTATTGTTTAGAATACAATTAGGCATTTTTTTGTTCTTTCATCAAATGTGGATTTTTTATTTTTTTATTTTTTTATTTTTTATAATAATTGGTGCATTGTAATCATACATCTTTTTTAGGTCAAGCTGATAAAGGCATATATGCACACATTTCTCATTTAACCCCTTCCCCAATTCCCACCCCACTCCCTCGCCCTCCCTCCTTCTCAAGTTCAGTTTAGTGATTGACTTTGATATATTTGTGAAAGTACATCCTGTGCATTAGGGTGTCTCCCACCCTACCCCCCTACCCCATCGATCCCCTTCAGTTAAGTCAATTTCTTTGCTTATTGAAGGCCTCTCCTTTTTCATCTGGAGACCCTCTTATGCCCCATCTTCTCCCTAGCATCCGCTTATTAGGGAGAACATAGGCTTTTTTACTCTTTGTGACTGACTAATCTCACTTAACAATTAGGCATTTATGAGCAGCTCATTTAAACTCTTCTGCAGTCCCACAAAAGAGGGGCAAGTCTTCAATTTTAGTACTGATGTAACAGTTTTAGAATTTCCAGTAACCGGTATTTATACTTATTGGTCAGTGGTACCTATCTGCCAATTTCTTGCTTCAAGGAACTTATACAAAGTCTTAGCAAGACCAAGAAACACGTAATTAAGTGAAATTATATTAAACGAATTCTACTTACACTATTAAATCCAGGATGAAGGGAGAAGAAAAAGGAGAAGCAGCCTACAGAATGGGAGCTGTAGTCTGAGAAAGGCCTCACTTCCTTCTGTCACTAATGTGATACGCGAAAAATCCTCAACTTTCCAAGAAATCCCAAATGCAAGAGGTCAAAAACACGCATCTCACCATGGATGTGGCCGATGGCGGGGCAGTGGTTAACAGCTGCCCGAGTTCCAATCCCTGCCACCTTTTTACTCACTGGATAACTTGGGGCAAGTCCCTGAGGGGTCTCCTTTGTAAAATGGGGGACAGAAACAACCCACTACACAGAACTATAATGAAAACAAAAAGCTGACATTTATAAAGAGCCAAGGACACAGCGGGACAGACAGAAAATGCTCTGTACGTTTTGTAAAATTAAAAATGTGTTTATTCAGGCCCTCAACTTTCTAAGTGTTCAGAATAAAAGTGGCCAGGGAGACACGGAAACTCCCCAATGCTTCGGTGGCCCCTCCAGAGCAGAGTTACCGGGAGGTGAAAACAGTCTCGACAGCTCGTGCTACTACCTTCCCCAGAGAACTCCAGATCACTGGCTTCCTCTAAAAATGTTCTATGATTTACATCAGCACACAAGCCCCGGAAAGGAAACACTTCTTCACTTTGTACATTGCTTTACACAGAACACCCCATGTTCTTGAAAAGAACAGCATTTTGTGCTTTTTTATGGCAGAATAGTATGCCAGAGAGAGAGAGAGAGAGAATGTGTGTGCAGGCGGGCATGCAGGCGCATGCGTGGATGTTCTTTATCCATTAAAGATGTTTTTACCAAAGTTTGTTGTTATTGTTTTGTTTCGAAGAAATGTTTTGATTTGGAAGTCAGTCTAGCTAAAGCTGAATGTAGCCTCCCATCTCCCTCAAGACTTTTAAGGGTCACAGGTGACAAAAGATACAAAGCGTGGCCGTCAGGATTTGAAGAGACCGTGTTCTTCAACCAGGGAATCATCACAGACCCGCAGGCATTCGATATCATTCAACAAGACTCACAGGGCGGCCACCACCGCGCACACTTGACAGCCCCGCACCCCTCCCCGCAGGTGTGCCTCCGCTATGGAAAGGTCGGGGCTTAGGAGCAGGTCTGATCTGAGATCTGAACCAGGGGAAAGGAAACAAGGTGTGGGTAGTCAATCTGCACCTGAGGACAACATTCTCAGAATTTCCAATGCTTTTAAAAACATTCAATGGTACAGTTCCACCATCAAAGCCCTTCTGTCTTCCCAACTTGCTGACACCCCCATAGACAATGTAGTAACTTCCCCCAAACACGTGTGTAGCTCAGAAACAGAATGCCCCTGGGTTCAATCCCCAGCACCACCAAAAAAAAAAAAAAAAGTAGCCAAGTCACAGCTCAACCTTCTTTTAGGTTCAATCCCCAGCACCAACAAAAAATTAAAAATTAAAAAATAGTAGCCAAGTCACAGCTCAACCTTCTTTTAAGAAACAACCCCAAGCAAAGCAGGAGGACAGAGTGCCAAAGCATTTGTGTGTCCCCGAAGCAAACGCCACTTTCTCGCCAGTAGCCAGTGTTCCCTAAGGCTGACGTTACCCTGAAGACATCAGAGATGTTACCAAGAAACAACCACCCCAGGGGCTTGGAGGTTTGCTACATAAGGAGATGATATATCACTTAAAACTTGGAACTAGGAAACGTATCCATGCCAGGAAAGTTTAAGGAAGGAAAAACAGAAAGAAAACCTTAAATCAAGGACTCCAGTTATTCAGGAAACAACAGACGGGCTGCCCTCATCTGAGGTTTCTGAACTGGTAAATAATGGGTCCCAGCTGAAAATCTTTTTGTGGCACCGGGGATTGAAGCCAGGGGCATTCTACCTCTGAGCTACACACCCAGCCCTATTTTTTAAATTTTCATTTTGAAATAGGATCTTGCTAAGTTGATGAGAGTCTCACTACTTGCTGAGACTGTCCTCAAACCTGCAATCCTCCTGGCTCAGCCTCCCAAGTACTGGGATTGCAGGCGTGTGCTACCATGCCTGGACCAGCTAAAAATCTTAACCAGGAAACCCCAGCTTCGAAGCTGCAGACCTCCCAAGCCAGCCCTGCCCGTCCCAACAACCCCGGAGCTCCTGGAAAGGGACCGAGGACCACGCTCCCCGCATCCTCAGCCCCGAGCAGCGCCCAGCGCTGGAGAGAAGAGAGCCCAGCAGTGGGCAGGACAGAAGGTGGAATTACCTGAAATCACTGTGGAAGGGGAAGTGTGTGCTGATCTGAATCACTAAAAAATAACCAATGAGCAAATCATAGCTAACTAAGGAACCAATGGCCGAAGAGATGATCAGAATTCAGAATTCAACAGCGGGCCTCAATGTTCAGCCAAGAGCTCTCTCCTCCCCTTGCCCAAAAAATGTATGATGCACTTAAAAATAATTCCAGAACACGGAAAAAAACACAACACTGACAGCTGTCGTGTGTGTGTGTGTGTGTGTGCGTGTGCGTGTGCGCACCTGCACAGGTATAAATAGATATAAATGTGTACTTGGGAGGCTAAGGCAAGAGAATCTCAGGTTTGAGACCAGCCTCATGGCAAGACTCTCAGCAACCCAGCAACACCCTGTTTCCAAACAAAAATAAGTAAATAAATAAATTAGGGCTGGGGGTGTGGCTTGGAGGTAGAACACCCCTGGGTTCAACCTCCAGTACCAAAAAAAAAAACAAAACAAAACAAAACAAACTATCTCATAGCAGATGTCAAACCAGAAAAAGGGAAAATGAGTTTCAAATTCTAAAAGCAAAAACAAAATTGTGGAGAGAACACATACATCAGCCTACCACAAGACTCTGGTAAAAGAAATATGCACTTTCCAGGGTTGCTGGTTACAAGTTGGTAACCACACGGTTGTATCCAATTTTGCAACTCTTGGACCAAAGAGGGGGAGAGAGGAAGAAGCCTAGCGTGTGAGCGTGCAGGGAAGGATGTACGTCCCAACTAAGCTGTCCTTTCGGCCCCTCCAGCTTAGCTTATTTTGCCAAAACTGTACACTGGATTTGGTCTCAAAACCAAACACTGGCCACAAGGACCGCCACTGGCGTGTCTGTGGATCCAGGGGTGGGTTACCGGGTCCCCTGAGCACCCAGTGAGTTCACGGCCCGGCGCCTCGCCCCAGCACCTGGGCACACAGGGATCGGCGCAGCTCGGCAAGCCCAGAGCCCGGGCCGGGCCTCACCGCCCAGGGGAAAGTGCCACCACCTCTGCTCAGCTGAGCCACGGGATGACGTGGAAAACCGGCCCGGGGACCCCTCCGCCAGCACCGCCATCGATAAGTGCGCTGTCCAAGGGCCTGGCGACGCGGTACATCAAACCCCTGCGTTTACAGGGGGCCGAGTTTACTGAGCACCCGCCAGACCAGGCCCCACTGTCCCTCACTATGACCCCAGGAGGGTGTGGCCCGGTGACTGTTTTCTCCTGTTTGCAGATGGAGAAACCAAAATCCGGATTATCAGTTAAAAAGCAGAGCTAAGACAGCGCCTGAACCTCAACCAGGTGCCCAGATCCTTGGGGCCTGAGATGCAACAAAGAAATGAATAGAAGGGGAAATGGCTTGCTTAAGCTGTCACTTACGGACCTTCCAATACTGAGCACTGACTCTCTCGGGCACCATGCTGGTCACTGCAGAGAGGGCATTGAGATGTGGGTCACACGCCAAGCAATGAAGATTACAAAACTGTCCGCAAAGCAAGAAGGAGCTACTAAGCCCATCCGATTGGCCAGGAGAGGCAGGACGGCCTCTGGGCCAGATTGCCTGGATTTGGCTCTACCTCTGCCCAGCTGTGTGACCTGAGGCCAGTTCCTTACCCTCTCTGTGCCTTTTCTCATCTGTGAAATGGAGAATATAATGGTGCCTACCTGATGGGGTTAAATGGATGAATAGATGTGTGATAAGCTTTAAAAATGAGTTAACATCCTCAAAGAACATTCGAAATATTGCCAAGAACATAGTTAAGTGCTTAATTTACGTGTTTGTGAAAATAAAAATTAAGAGTTGGGGGGGTGGATCTGGAATTCAGGGAGTTTTTTTAGTAGCAGGCTTAATGTCACACAACCACTCAAAGGCTGAGTCGGGATTTATTGTTTTGTTTAGTTTTTTTTGTAGTACTGGGGATTGAACCCAGGGGCATTCTACCTCCTAGCTCCACCCCCAGCCCTATTTTATTTTTATTTGGAAACAGGGTCTCACTAGGTTGATGAAAGTTTCATGACTTGTTGAGGCTGTCCTCAAACCTGCGATCCTCCTGTCTCAGCCTCCAAAGTACTAGGATTATAGGCATGAGCCACCAAGCCCAGCTTGAGTTAGGATTTTAAACCATTTCCCAGGACTGGGCGGGCAGCAGGAACCCAGTGTGGGCATCTGCAGCTTCCACAGGGCAAGGACCTGACATTCTCACAGTCAGCCTGCGCTTTCTGAAGCAGCAGGAGACAGGCAGAGGGTGCTCAGGCAGGAGGGGGTAGGAAAGGGCTTAAACAGCTGCTAGCCGGGGCAGCTGGCATGGACAATGGAGCAGGGTTGTCAGGCAGCATTTGTATCTTTAAATTTTTTTAAGTAACAGCTCTATTGATACATGATGCCCACATCACACAACTCTCCTATTTAAAGTATGCAATTCAATGGGCTTTAGTATATTCACAGACCTGTGTAAACACAACCACAATCAATTTTAGAGCTCTTTTTTTTAGGGTGGGGGGGAGGGGGAGAAGGTACTGGGGATTGAACCCAGGGGCATTTTACCTGTGAGCCACATCCCTACCCTATTTTATTTTTTTATTTTGAAACAGGGTCTCACTAAGTTGCTGAGGATCTCCCTGAATTGCTGAGGCTAGCCTTGAACCTGCAATCCTCCTGTCTCGGTCTCCCAAGTACCAGGATTACAAGTGTGCCCCACCATGCTCGGCTAAAAACCCAGTTTTTACTGCACTCTGGAGAACCAATACAAAATGCCCTGTGCCCTACATTACTTGAGAGATTTTGATCTCAATGATCCTCTCCTATTACACTGTCACCTTTATACCAGCAGGTAAGACGACCCAGGCTGGTGGCTTTGACCCTTACTAGCTATGAGACTTGAGGCACATTACTGGGCCTCATCACCAAAGTGGGGGCTGGGAAGGTGACCCTGTGGCCCCACCAGCCCTACATTTCTGACTGTGTGCTTGGGGCACAGCAAATGTCTTCAGGTCTTTAAATTTGCAAGGCACACCTTCATCCTAAGCCCCCAAGGGCAGAAAGGTCACGTCATCGCATATCAAAGCAGCTCCCATCAACACGGCAGATCATTGACACTGTTTGTTGGCAGTTAATTGGCACATGATAAACTAGTGCTGCTAAGGTTTAACAGATTATAAGAGCATAAAATTAGAGCCGAATGCTAAAGCACTGTTATACACCTGGGTTTTGCACCAGACTTAGAACACAGTGGTGAGCACCGTGCATTTGATTTACAGAAAACCAGGTCCTGTGTTGGCTCAGAGAGGACTGGCTGTCAGAACACAGGGCGTCAGGATCCCAGGTGATCGAAGCCTTCCAGAGCTCCAGAGAGCAGGTGAAACCGAGTCTAAGCAGCTTTCTGAGCTCCTAAAGAGAAAAAAAAAAATCCTATGCATCCAAACATTCACACTGACACACAGAACACAGCCCACGTTTGAGTACACAGAAGGAAGGCAAGGCCCAGGCACCCGCACCCCCTCACGCAACCCCAACGTCACAGCCCGGGAGGATGAGCAGGTGGCAGACCTCGGAGTGGCCTGTGTTTGGTGAACAGAAGCAAGAGCCTCCATCATCAAGATGTGGGATGCTGAGGGCCCCATCAAATCCTCAGGTCTTTAATGCAAAATACAACAGGACTGAGGCCTCTCACCAAATACCAGGGTTGAAAAGAACCCGAGTTTTCCCTGACATGAGATTCAAGAGAATAAAGTAGAATTAGGATAAACGGGTGTAATCACAGCAAACGGCCCAAGGTCACCACCTTTGGATAAGGAGAGCAGAGGCACCCAGAGGACAGGTGACATGCCTAAGGCCCGGCAGAGCCCGGCTCCATCCTCCGTTGCAGACTGGAACATTCTGAGAACATAGCTGATCTAAAGAAAGTACAGTTTTTATAGACAGGAAATTACACACATCATTTAAGCTGACTTCACTTACTGCCTGTGACTGCCATCGGAAATTATAATGGCCCCGTCAACAGAAAGGACGCTCCCACCCAGACAGGTCAGACGAGAAACCATTTTCACCTGAAAGGTATCAAACGCCAGACTGGCACAAGCTGGGTTATCCCGAGTTTCTTGATTACATTCTAAAACTCGGGAGAAATGGACTCATATATATATATATATATAAATATATATACACACATATATCCCCCCCATCCCCCAGGAACTCTGGATAAAATTCTTCCCCAGCTCTTCCACTTTGGAATGTGGCTCTAGACACTTGTCCCTCAGGCTAGTGGACACCTAAGGGTTGCAGCAGAAATCGGGCACGTACAGGTGCAGCCACGCTGCCCGCCTATCCTTCCTAAAGTTACCTTCCAAAACCTTTCCCTCAGAAGGCAAGTTATCTGTTTGATGAGGTAGATTAGAAGTGTATATGTTAGGTAGAAAAGAGGTGTCGGGAAAATTCATAAAAATATAGTTTTTAGCCTTTTTAAAAATCCGGAGACTGTTGTCCACCCCTTAAAAAGAAAATTTTGGTTCGGCCCGAGAGAAACGTACAGCCTAGCCCACAACGTATAGCCCAGCCCACCGCCCACCGGAGACGCACACCTGGAAAGAGGAGGAGCGAGACCTCACCTGGAGCTCAACCTATGAACTGAGAGTGAGGGGCTGAAAGGACCCCGCCCTCTCCTATACCCCCGGGAATCCACGTGTCTCTCTCTCTCTTGGACTCCTGCCCGGGATTGGGGACCATGCCCTAAGCTGTCTGCACTCCCCGTCTTTTCCTCCACCCCAGTTTTCCTCACCCTGACCTGTTCCTGAATAAATCTGCCAGATGTTGTGATTTGATATGTGTTAAAATTCTTTTTTTCACAATATCAACGAACCTGGATTAGTATTCTATTTTTGGGGTACGGGCCAAAGCCCATAACATGTTCCTGGGACCAAATATGACACAGTAGGCTCTGCACTGCACATTTTCCTTATTCCATCCACCTCCCAGAATAAAAACAAAGGCAAGAGCCCAGGCGTGGGGGCACATGACTGTAATCCTGGCACTTGGGAGGCTGAGACAGGAGGATCGCAGGTTCTTGGCCCGCCTAAGCAACTTAGAGAGACCCTGCTCCCAAATTAAAACTATAAAATAGGGCTGGGGGTGTGACTCAGAGGTAGAAGGTCCCTGGGTTCAATCCCTAACACCATACACACACACACACACACACACACACACACACACACACAGAGCCAGGAGAAAACACTGCAAAAAAAAAAAAAAGAAATGACAAGCAGGTACCATGAGCACAGGTGGATAGTATATCCTAAGAGGAACAAGAACCAAATACCTGGCTGTGTTGGCTCCTAAGAAAGAGCAGGCCAGTGCACCAGCTCAGGTGCTGACTCGTACCTCTCCACACAGACAAAACCAGGAGCACCTGCCCCACAGAGTCGCTGGAGAGCAGGAGCAGGTGGAGGGTTGGCTGTTCCCTCACCCAGGACCAAACCTGAGCTCAAGCAAAGAAACGTACAAAGAAAACTAGGGATGGGGGA
>PVLC010014274.1:0-39210 GCA_004027655.1 Graphiurus murinus
ACCCAGTGCACGTAGGGCACCTGGAAAGACCCGGCATTTAGACTGCACACCTGCCAACAGCAAAGGCAGGGAGAGAGATGCAACCAGGCCCTGTGGAGAGCCCAGAGACATAAGCTAACACCAACAAAACCCCCTGCCTGCATTGACAGAGAAAATTAAAATCCCAGAGACACACTCGAAAATTTAAGCTTGATACTTATGAACTAGCAGTGTCTCTTTTAGTGTCTGGTTGCTGTTTTTAGACTTTGGGGTCTTTTTGTTGTTGTTGTTGTTCTGTTTTGTGTTCTTTGGTTTTTTTGTTTTGTTTTTGTTTCTTTAGTATTAAGTTGTATCTGTTTTTACCCTGTTTTTATTTGTATTGCCTTGATTCTTTTATGTTTGTTTGGATGATTGCTTGCTTTGTAATTACTTGCTTAGGTTGTTGAATCTCCTCCTTATCCATTTTACAAGCTCTCCCCCCATCTATATTCCTCTCCTCAACGCTTTACCTTCTCTCTTTTCTTTTCCTCTTTTTCCTGTCTCATACCAAAGCCATCTCATACTTCCACACTCAAAACTCTATATTCACTACCATTTTCTCCTGACAGATATAAACTCAAGAGCAAGGGAACCATGGGAAGGAAAAATAACAAAGAAACAATGAGCTACCACAACCCCTCAATAACAGATCTCACCAACCCAGAATGGCGGAGATTACCAGAAGAACAATTAAGATCTCTAATACTAGAAACAATACAGGATTTTCAGAAAGAAAGCAGGGAAAATTGGAAAGAATTAAAGGAAGAAAATAAAGGAACAAATAAACAAAGAATTTTTTTGTTTCTTTGTGGTTTTTTTTGGAGGGGGGAGTTCTTTTTTAAATGTACTTTCATTGGTATATTGTAATTATACATCATCGTGATGTTTGAAGTAATACAAACATACATGCACACAGCATTTGGTGTGATTCCCTCCTGATATCATCCCACTTTTTCTCCTCTCCCCATACATATTAGAGAAATTGATAGTAATACCTCCATAAACAGATATAGCATTATTTGAGCTATTTCCTTCATCAAGCCTTTTTTTTCTCCCTCCTTCAACCCCCTTGGTCTCTCTCCTCATTTACCTGAAATCCCTTTTGTTTTCTATTTTCTTTCTAGCGTCCATATATGAGAAAAGACATATGATCATTGACTTTCCAACATTGGCTGATCCCACTTAGCATACTATTCTCTAGGTCCATCCATTTTTCTGCAAATATTCTTTTTTATGGTTGAGTAAATTCCATTGTGTGTATATATCACACCTTCTTTCTTTCTCTATTGGTAGATACCTAGTTTGGTTCCATAATTTGGCTATTGTGAATTGTGCTGCTATAAACATGAATATACATGTATCACTGTAGTATTCTGACTTTAATTCTTTTGGAAAGATACCAAGGAGTAGCATAGCTGGGTCATATTCTGGTTCTATTCCTAGTCTTTTGAAGAACCTCCATACCGATCTCCATAGTGGTTGTATTAATTAATAACTCCATCAGCAGTGTATAAGAGTTTCTGTTTCCCACATCTTCAAATTTCAGACTTACTGATCATTCTGTATTTTTACAAGCTAAATCTGGCAAATGTGCTCTCATTTCCCTCCTCCTCCATTTCTGGAATTGCCTCCCAAATAAACTAGTCTCAAGTCCTGTTTTGGGGTGAGTTCAACCTGAGACAGCCCAACTGTTTTCGCCATCCCTAAGGCAAAGGCTACTAATTCCTCACATGATAGCAATGACAGCAATTATCCCCTTTCCAGAAATTGAATCTGAATTTTATTCTGGGTGGAAATATCCCTGCTAAAGCCCACACTTGTGAGCTTACATTGACTAATAAGATGTAAAGAAAAGGTTTTGGGCAAACTTTAAAAGATACCAGCTGACTTAAGGAGTTCTTTAGGAAAGTGTTACGGTTTGGATTTAGAATGTTCCCCAGACTTCACTTCATAGACAATTCTTCCATGTTGGAGGTGGGGCTTGGTTCTTGAAGAGGGTCCCTAGGTGTGTGGTCTTGGGGTCTCTATGTGTGTCTCTTTCTCTTCTGCTCTCCAGGATGTGATGGCAGAGTTCCTCCACTAGTGCAGCCTGTGCTCCCACTGCCATGCTCCAAGCTCCACAGACTTTACTTGGCCTAATATAGAATAAAACCTCTAAAATCTCCAGAACTGTGAGAAAATAAATCTTCCTTTTTTTAAGTCGTTGTGGTCAGGTGTTTTGAGTCACAGCAATGAGAATGCTGACTGAAACTGAAGATATAGGCTTTTACTCTTTCTTCTTACTTCCTGTTGAAAATATAATGGCTAGAACTCCAGGAGCCATCTTAAACATGAAGCTAATTTTACGATTGAAACAGTGTGCTAAGGATGCATAATGAAAATACAGAAGTCTGAGTCCCCAGTGTTTGTAGAATCACTAAAATAATTCAGAACTGTGGACCTCAGGATTTTCTGGACATATGAGAAAGGAACTGCTTAATTTATTTGGGGATCTCAGTGAAAGGTTCTGAGAGGAAGAAGATGGGAGATGGCTCTATGTCAATTAAGGCTTTATTGGGAGAAAAGCTGCAGAGGGAGGTCTCCAGAAAAGGATGGAACCCATGTCTACTTACAGACTAGACATTATATAGGTTGTTTAAGGATCAAATTCTATAGGAAGGGGGAGTGGTAGTTAGCTATTGCCAGGGGGAGGGAGTGTTAAGGGGGGATTCTACAAGGTTTGGAGAGCCACGATTGACTATTGCCAAGGGAGGTTATTAAGGGGAATTAGTTGGGTTAAGCGCAACAATAGGACTTTCCGCTAAGCAGAAGGATGTGATAATCAAGGGGCTTCTCGGGCAAATCTAAGGAAAGACAATAGGGGCATTTCAGTAAGCAGAAGGAAGTGGGTAATGAGCAAGCTTTGGGAATTTCTGGTGAGCAAGGAGACCTGCAAAATGACATGTCTTCACAAGATGGAGCCACTTTTGTTTGAGGCCCTAACACTAAGATTGAGTTCGTATTTCTATAAGCTCCATAGAGATCCTAATCTATAAATTAATTGTGTCAATAGGGACCATTTTTTTCCCCAACAGGACCAATATTCTTCATTTAGTTGTTATGTTCTCAGGAAAGCCTTCATTCAGTTGTTATGGTCCCAGGAAAGCCTTTTCTGATTGGCCCAGACACTAACCATCATTTCGTCCATTGCTCTCTATCTGCTAATATGCATGTTTAATAATGTCTAATTTGAACACTTGTTACGAGTCTAAATTGAAGTAGCATTTATAATTGTTCTGCATAAAGTAAGCAAACATAGCTAGTACTCACTATTATACCCATTTTCTGATGAAAAAAACAGGATCAGAGAGTTGGCAACAGTTTACTTTAAGTTCTTAGTTACCAGAAAAAGACAGTGTTTTCCATATTGATTTTGTTTTTAGAGAGAGTCAGCGAGAGTGTTTGCTTTCTTAAGATCTTAATCAAGGATAAATGCTTTTTTTTTTTTTTTTACAGTAGATTGTTTACACATATACTTCAGGAAGAAACTGAAATATTTAGGAGTAAAGAGGCATGATGGATCACTAAGATAGATGATAGATGAACAGTTGAAAACAATAATAAAGCAGATGAGAGAGAATGTTAACTATAGATGAATCTCAGAGAAAGGTAATGAGCATTTTTTGTATTGCTCTACAACTTTTATAAGTTTGAAATTGTTTCTGAACACAAAATTAAACATAATGAGTGATCTTCTAATAACTTACAAACTTCTATCTTACGTAGCTTCTCATGTTTAGATAAGGAAATTAGTGTCCAGAGGTCTTCCTTTAGCAGTAAGGGACATGTATGCCAGAGTCTTATATAATATTCAACATTTGTACCTTGCAATTCAAAATAAAATATTTTGAGATTATATGCTACATAAACCATTGTATCTCAATGTTGTTCCCCTCCAATTAATAATGATAGCATTAAATCTGTATTTTTTAAAATACCAAACTTCATTTACCAACTTTAGATCTGTTTAGAGCTCTGTTTTTACCTCAAGAAAAGCTTCCCTACTTCTGCTGTGCCCCAGCTATTTATTTTGGATAAATTTGAATTATACTATATCCTTGCCATACAATGTGTTTATGTTCCATGAGGAGAAGGGGGCTGGTTCTCTATCTCTTGTAGCTGTTTGAAGGGATAGGTGGGATGGGAACAGAAATGGATAGAATGGGAGCTACCTTCCACTCTTTCTTCAGGGTTTCTGACTTTGCTAAAGAGATTTCTGCCTTTCATTTTTTTCTGTTTTTCCGGGTTTTTAAAAAAGCTTTGAAGGAATGGAAAAATTCTGTGGTAGCTGATAGCAAATACATTTGCATATAGATCATTTGCATATAGATGTTTCAGCTTGCAACTGCATAATCCCCTGAGAGAGGCCTTGTTTAAATGGGCAGGCAGGCTGGCACGGGGCTGCTGGGTTCCTAATGAAAACTAAATTGAAACTTGGGAAACATTTGCCTCTGAGGTGACTGGGCTTCTTAGAATATCAATTTAAATCTGAAAGACGCAGGCATGCCCCTGCCAAATTGCCCCTCACTCTTAAAAAGCCCTAAGACAAAGGGTAGAGGGCAACTGGAGAGAAAAAGATAAATGATTAGGTAAAACCAGAGTTAACCAGTGTCCCTCTTTTGCTTAGAAATTCTGCCTGAAGAATTCAAAACAGTAAGCAGGCAGGAAACTGGAGAGAAGCAAAGAATACAAAGGCTCCATCTTTGCTGAGAAGACTTGGGAGATAGAAAGGCTCTTTTCCAGGCCTCTTGGTGAGCCAACCCTTTTGAGACAACTGGTAATCCATTTATAGACTAAAGACTTTTCAGATTGAATGTTCCCCTGAACTTGACTGTGGGCTAAGCAGATAAGGACAACTCTGAAAACAAGATAATGTAGAAAGAAAAGAGATTACAAAAAGGTCAAAAGATTAGCTGGGGGATAAGAAGAAGTCAGAGAAAAATAAGGGAAAAGGTTAGAAACTGATACCAGGCAAGGAAGATAAATCAAGTTAACAAGTGGAGGAAGTGAAATAGGAAGAAAATAAGAAATGGGATCAGTGGAATTGGCCACTGGGTAAGAGAGAAATACAAAGGTATTAAGAATAAAAATGCAAGAAAACAACAGAACTAGGAGAAGGAAATAAAATTAAAATATCAAACTGAATACTTCTAAGGCTTCTTTGTATAAGTCTAATGCAAATTTGTTATGTCGAACTTTTTTTCCCCAGAAGAACTAGTATTTCTTTGCCATCATTACCAAATACATTATGTTCCTTTGATCAAACACTATTCTAAGTCTTTTTGATTCAGCATCTGGAATTGGTGTGATATCATCATCATTAGCTAAAGCATCACAGGATTGGATAAAGCTTTCCATAAATAAAGAGGTTAAAGTAGCCTTTAATGTAAGCACAGCAAGATAATAACACAGTCACATGCATGTGCACACACACATGCACACATACCTGTTCACTAGATACAGAACATATAATTAATTGAGTTTATATTGCCTACAAGACAGAAAACAGATTTATCCTGCAGTGACATGCATTACAAATAAGCATTTACTGAATGCCTGTTATTATATTCGAGGTCAACGCTTAAAGTTGTGAACTTGACTGTTTTCGTGCTCACACTGCTTATAATTCAGTGTAACCTTGTTAATGTCACACTAAATTAATTATCTAATAATTAGCTAATGGTATGTAGTTTTTATAGGAAGAGAAACAAAGAGAAGTGAAAGGACATAACAGTTGTTATCTATAGTACACCATCCAGAGAGGGCAGAACCTGAAACATGAAAAAAGTACTGTTTACTTCTCCTAAAGAGAGCATTAAACATCATGGATGTCAGAATAAAGGAGCTACATTGTTCTGTCTATGAAATGGGAAGAGAGAGAGATCTGGAGAGAAGATGTTATGAGACAGCACAGTTGAAGGGACTTTGTTATAGTCTATAAGAAGAAAACCAAAAGGGATCTGGGAAAGTCTGAGAAGAAAATGCGTGCTATGCAATATAAATCCATTTTTGTTGCTCTTCAGCTATATCTCCAGGAGAACATTCATTTTTTATCAAGGGCCAATTGAGGCAGATTTTCTTGTGGGACTGAAAAACACTGCTGAATTGTTCCCACGGTTGACTGCCGAGAATCACATCTACCCATACGGGAGCATCTGTTACACAAACAGATTAAGTGCAGCTCAGTACTGATTTATTCAGCACATCCTTTGTCCTAGGCCACAGGTGGAGAACAGGGGTTAAGATGGTAACTGAGCTAGTCCCTATGCTATATAGGTACATCATCTACAGGACTTGAATAGAAAAATATTCGATCTTTTAATTACTCATTCATGAATTTAAGACTTTAAAACACAAACAAGTAAAACTAAATTTTAAGAAGTACCCAATCCAAGTATCTATGGCTAAAAACATTGTGTGTGAACTATGTCAGATACTATGCTGAGCACTTTACATGGAATATTTTGTTCTATTTTCAAAGCCAATTTTAGAGGTAGTTACTTTTATTATCTTTACTATATAGATGAAAAAACTCAAGCTTACAACTATGAAGTAGCTTTCCAAAATCCTGGTTATTAAATTGTATATCTAAAGCCAAACTCATATCTGTGTGATACTAAAGTCCATGTGCTTTAAAAACTTCATTTTTCTTCAGAATTAAAGGTAGAGTATAGCTGGGTGTGGTAGCGCACGCTTATAATCCCAGCATTTGGGAGGCTGAGACAGAAGGATCCGGGTTCGAGGCCAGCCTCAGCTACCTCGTGAGGCACTCCACAATTTAGTGAGACTCAGTTTCAAAATAAAGAATTAAAAAATAGGGCTGGGGGTATAGCTTGGAGGTAGAATGCCCCTGAGTTCAATCCCCAGTACCGCAAAAAAAAAAAAAAAAAAAAAAAAAAAAAAAAAAAAAAAAAAAAAAAAAAAAAAAAAAAAAGGTAGAGTATATCAAAAGTTAAAACTTCTTTAACTAGTGCTTTATTATCAATCAAGGGCCTTGTCCAAGGGAAAAGTACCCAAATTTAGACTGATAACTTCACTTGAGATTCATATGAACAATGTCTACATTATATCCATGAAGTATTTTGAAATGTGCATTTGGTCATGAGAGCATGGCTGTTGACTATGATACTAACTAGAGAGTCAACTTTATTCTTCACATAGGTTTTGGTGCAGAGTTAACACAGAAAAAATATTGTAATCAATAATGTGAATTTAGTCCTGAATATCAAAGACCATACAGTCATATGGTACATGACTTCAGGATATAATAAAATTTGACTCTTTTGTTTGTAAGACTGTCATATGAATGGAACAGAATATTCACAGATTGCTCATGCTTGAAATAAAGAAAGAAGGAGACGAAAAGGGAGGTAAATGAATCTCTTTGGATTGAGGCTCCTTGCCTCTTTGTTTTACTAGTTTCCTTGTTGTACCTTTATCCTTGTCACTGACCCTAAATAACTACTCCAACCAACCCCAAGCCAGATTTCTCCTCTGGCATGTAAAGAATTAAAAAATAATAATTTTTAAAAGTATTTGTAGTTAAACCAGGCAATTAAAGGCAAGATGAAATTTATATATTATATATATATAAATATATATATTATATATATATAAATATATTATGATATATATAAATGATATTCTCTTATAAAGTAAGTAAGCCAGTGGAAGAGAAATATATTCTGTCAGGGATTTTAATAACCATTGGACTAAAATCACTCATTACTCTCAGGCACAC
Source organism: Graphiurus murinus (assembly GCA_004027655.1). Lineage (NCBI taxonomy): Eukaryota > Metazoa > Chordata > Mammalia > Rodentia > Gliridae > Graphiurus > Graphiurus murinus. The sequence goes on from PVLC010014274.1 coordinate 7,799, forward strand.
TCTATTTTGGTTGACCTTGTAGAATGTCTATTTGATGGTTTTCAAAACCACTTATCCATGCAGTTTTGGCATCTCTGTGCTGTGTTAGCAATCCCAGTTTTTGTATTAGATTTTACTTCAATCTTTTATGTAAGTTCTGAATGTTCTCTCTTCTTCCCCATCAAAATATGTAAGCAGGTACCCTGCATTTATAGATGATCACAAAGGAGCAGTTGAGGGCTTTGTGAAAGGATCCTAACATCCCAAAGTATTTATTCTAAATATATGTATTTATTTTATTACATATATATATATATATATATGTATGTAATAAAGATGCAGAAGCTAAATAGTGGTTATCAACTTGAAGTCCTAGGACTGTTCAGAATTTTTTTTTTTTTTTAATGAAGCGATGAATGTTTGAGAAACTTTTTAGTAGTCTTATGGATGTTTTCTATTACCAGATGAGTTGAGTTTGAGTTTTGCTTCTGTCTTCTTATCAGTGATTTAGAAAGGGCATCTGTGACTGTTCAAGGATAAAGTTCATTTTGTCTCTAAATTGTCTATTTCTTTCAGTTCCACCACCTTCTTTATTTATTTAGTAATTGTTTACCATTTGTCAGATTCTGTGCTTTATATACATAGGATCTCATAGGCCTCATAGAAAATCTATGAATTAGGTATAGTTAATCTTTCTATTTTACAAATACACATACAGAGATTAAGCAACTTGCCTGAATCTTCACAACTAGGACATAGCATAGCCAGGTGTGGTGTAGCCCTGTTTGACTCCAAAGCTTGAAGTCTTTTTTTTTTTTTTTGCGGTACTGGGGTTTGAACTCAGGGGCATTCTACCTCCGAGCTACACCCCCAGCCCTATCTTTTTTATTCTTTATTTTGAAACCGAGTCTCACTAAGTTGCGGAGTGCCTCACTAGGTAGCTGAGGCTGGCCGCGAACCCGGATCCTCCGGTCTCAGCCTCCCGAATGCTGGGATTACAAGCGTGTGCCACCACGCCCGGCTAGCTTGAAGTCTTAATGCACACTGCCTGCCCAGGGTTGCAGCCCCTAACTACCAATATCATAGTATAAATTCTCCCTTTCTTTCAGTAAAAATGTTCTTACCTTTTCTTGGGAACCAGATCCTACCCTCATATCATGTGGTCCAGGTGACACTGATCCCATTCTCTGGTTTCTGGATTAGACACATGCTGAACGCTTTGCCAATCAAAATATTGTGTGCTTTTGGCTACCATGGCTGAATGTAATACTGTTTAGGGTCATGTTGTGGGAAGAGATTCTGAGATGAAGAGCCAAGAAATGGAAAGAACCTGAGGGTCAATATTTGAATTTGAATCTCTACCTCCATTCATACCTTGTATCTTTGAACTTCTCAGTTATAAGGGCCAATAGATTTCGTGCCTTCTTTTGTGTTTCTTAAACTAGTTTGAGTTGGGTTGCACTGCCAACTGGAAAAGGCCTTTTGAGGAGGGCGCAGAGAGCCTTCGCTTGTTCAAGAGGTAATGCTGATTAGAAATACCATGGAACACTTTAGGACATCTTCCTTTAGTGTAGTACTCTTCCAAAACTGCTGACACTTTACCAAGCTCCAGAGATGCCACCTCTTTTACCTTGGTATTAAAAGAATAGTTGCATATTGAAGTTTATGCCCTACTGGTTTTTCCACTTAGTATTCTTGTACATGTGCTTTTCCTTTTGCCTTTGACTGTTTTCTGTAATTTCTATTACAGATGTCTAGATCAGAATTCAGATAGGTTACAGGCTCAGGAGTTTTGTAATGGCCACACTTAGAAGTTTGGCAAGAAATAGTGTCTACTCCTTCGGGGATACTGTAACAAAATACCGTAGACTGGCTTATAAACAATTGAAATTTAATGCTCATAGTTATGCAGGCTGGGAAGTCCAAAATCATGGTGCTGATTGATTCTGTGTTTTGTGAATTCTTTTTCTCTGGTTCACAGATGGTGCCTTCTTGCTGCATGCTTACATGATGAAAGAGGCTTGGTAGTCTCTGGAGTCTCTTTTATAATGGCACTAATCCTATTTATTAAGGAAGAGTTCTCATAATCTAGTCACTTCTCCAAAGCCCCACCTTGTCATATTATCTCTTGTCATATTATCAATGCATTTGGGGTGCACAAACATCCAGACCATAGCTATGGTGTTATTGACTGGCTATACTGATCATAATCCATGTTAAGCCCTAACCCCAAGGTGAGGCCTTTGAGAATTACTTTGGTTTAGATCATAAGGGTAGAATCCTATGATGTGATTAGTTTCCATACAAGAAAAAGAAACATCAGACCTTCTTTTCTGCCACATGAAGACACAGGAATAAGACAGGTCAGGAGGAGGCCCTTACCAAGAACCCAATGTGCTGGCACCATGATCCTTAGACATGCCAGCCTCCAAAGCTTTGATAAACGCATGGGTGTTATTTAGGCTACCCAGTCCATGGTGTTGTGGTACAGCAGCCCTAGCAGACAAAGGAAAAGTAGCTAGGGAGAATTTTTAAAGTAATATTTCATTATAATAATTTCATGAAGCAACTAATACATTTAAGAATAAGAATCTACTGGAAAATTAGCAAATTATATTAAATGTATCTCTTAGAATGTTTTAATTCAAATGACAAAAAGTTCAATTTTTATTCTTTGAAGATAGATATTTGCTTTAGAGATCCAAGTACAAATGATTCTGTCTTCTAGTTTAGAAATGTGCTCAATAAATATTTATTCAATTGAATGGCAAAAACCCACATATGATCTCTGTATTATTCAAGATTTTCTAGAAAGACAGACCAGTAGGAGATAGATAGATAAATATATAACAAATAGATAGATGACAGATAAAAGGGAATTTTTTAAGAGAATTGGCTCATGTGATGCATTATTATGGAGGCTGAGGAATCTCATGATTCCCCATCTGTAATCTGTAAAACCAGGGAAGCAGGTAGCATCACTCAGCTCAAGTGAAAATGCTGGAGAACCAGGGATCAGATGATGTAATTCTCAGTTCAAGGACAAAGGCCTGGGAAGCTGGAGGCGACTGCTGTAAGTCCTGGAGTCCAAAGGCCAGAGATCCTGTAGTTCTGATATTGAAGGGCAAAAAAGATGGGTGTCCCAACTCTAAGCAAGAGACAGTGAAAGAGAAACACTATGAATCCATCTTTCCTCTGTCTGATCTAACGGAGCCCTCAGTTGATTGTATGGTATGCACCCATACTTGGTAAGGGTTGATCTGTACTTAGTCCAATTATCAAATGCCAATCTCTTCTAGAAAAACCCTTACAAATATGCTCAGAAATAATGCTTTACGAGTATCTGTATATCTCTCAATTCAATCAAATTGACATTTAAAATTAACCATCACAGCCTCCTGGTCCAAAATTAAGTTAATGTGTCAGAATTTCTCGATCAGCTACACCTTGGCGGCATTCACCAAATTAGAGATTTCTTCTGCATCTGGTCCTTTATTTATATGTGTTTGTATATATGTCCTATGCTTCTGCTTATATATCTGTCAATACCTGTAGGGAAAGTTGTGTTCAAAACCTGTCGCCTCTCTGGACTGAATAATCACATATGTACTGATGGTCTCATAAACCATGAAAGCTTTATACAGCACTTTATCAACTGATTTCTTCTAATTTTAGTAGAAGCACCTAATTTTAGCAGAAAATTACTGTAATCTGAGATGAATGCTACTTCAAGATGTAGGCTACATATCCAGAATCTGATCAAGTACAATTAGGAGTAGGAAGATAGTTTGAATAGTAAGGAAAAAAAAAAAATGCTATGGAAACAGAAGACAGTAAACATGGTGTGATCTAGAAATAATTGCCAAGAATTTTAAAATTAAAAAAAAGTGTACACACACACACACACACACACACACACACACACACAGAATCAGAACTTCTCATTTACTCTGGGAAGCACATGAAAAAAAGGACAGAGGAAATCCGTCGGAGAGAATGATTATGCCTCTCTACCAAGTATCATTAGTACACAACAGTTTCAAATATTAGCTTGAGGAATATGCCTACATTAAATTTTGAGGGCCAGAGATACATTGAACTCACTTTGTCCTGATTCCAAAACCTGAGTGTTCAATGTTATATTGCAGAAGTGAAACTTAGGTCTCAAAAACACATCATCCTGACTCTTGATTCCTATTTTGACACAAACTCATCTCATTATAATACTGTCATTATAATCAAAGCCTAATGACAGGGCTCAACAAAGACCTTTTAGCTACCACATAATGCATTATAGAAAGAAAAATAGTAATAAATATTGTTCCCTCTCTTCTTTATTTTAATTTAGCAGGCAAATATTTAAAAACAAGTTATCTGATTTTTTTTTTTTTCAGGCCGATGTGGTGTTGCACACCTGTAATCCCAGTACTTGGGAGATTTGGGCATGAGAATTGCAGGTTCGAGACCAGTCTCAGCAACTTAGCAAGATTCTTAGGAACTTAGAGAGGCCCTGTTTCAAAACAAAAAATAATTTTTGAAAAGGGTTGAGAGTATAGCTTGGAGGTAGAATGCTGCTGGGTTCAATCCTGAGTACCACAAACAAATAACAACAAAAACAACTAAAAGTCAAAAGCCCAATTTGTACCACTTTCCAGTTTTTGTGCTTTATAGCCCTGTCAAGGCAGATTTCAATCTATTGGCAATTTATCAATCAGCTTGTTAAATTCTTGAAAATTTAGCACTCAGCTCTTGTGAGCCACTATGAACCTAGAATAGGCTTTCTAAAAAAAATAAAAATAAAAATAAAAAAGTCCAAAGGAAGAGCTTTGGCTTGATTTAGACTGATCAGAGGCTAAGTGTATGAAATACTATAATTATCCACTGGGTATTATGATCCCTCTTGTTGTCTAGGCACTGAGGTGGTAACAGCACATGCCTGATATTAATGAGAAACCATCCTCTAATAGTCCAGAAGAAGAGAGATGTTGATTAAGTAGACAAAATCCAAGATGTGCTATACAATCCCTGAGAGAAAAACAAGATACATAAACATACAACTCTCAAGAATTTGTTATTGTGACCATAAGAATTACAAAGAAGAATTGAAAAGAATGAAATTAGTTATTTCAAGAACTCATTTCTTGGTATAGAAAACAGAGGGGATACACTGGAGAACCTACATGTATGAATTTTTTAAATACTTTGCATATGATCTTGTTCTTCAAGATAAAATGTGGAAATGGACCCAGCATTCTCTTTCTCAGAAAAATGTTACTGAGTGTGACATTTAGAATAAAAGCACACATTAAGTATATTGCTTGTTTAAGGACTGCTGAGATTGTGAATATGAGTTTTTCAATTAGTACAAACACAAGTGTATTTTCAAATGCTTCAGTTCTCCACAGTTCTATCACTATAGGCTCTACCTTTGAAGCTTTGTTTTGATTTTTTTTTTTTTTTTTGGCTCCAATAAGGATTTTCCTTTTTGTTTTGTTATTCTATATTTTGCTTCTTTGATGTGGGGCTTGACTACCATATTCCAAAAGCACATTTCCCAAACTTAGGAAAAAAATAAACAATGCCCAACACCTACACCTTTGGTCTCACTGAACAGTTCCTTTCCTTACAAATAATCCAAAGAGAATTGAGATGCATGACTTCCTTTATTCATCAAGGCAATTGTCAATTGAAAAGGGGGAAAATAGCAAACAAAGCTAACATTCTGCAGAAGCTTTTAGCCAAAAAAAAAAAAAAGAAAGAAATAAAAATAAAGAAAAAAAGCCAGAAAGAAAGAGAACTCTTCAGAAAGCATTTAAAATTGTTGAATGCACTATTCCTCACATTATTATTTATAAATGAAGACAATTAGAAACAACTTAAATGTACAAATACAGATGGTGTTTAAATAAATTATAGCATATCCACTGAATGAAAATTAGGTAAACATTAAAAATTATATTCTCAATATTCAAAAAATAATTGATAAATGTTCCTGTTTTATATTAAAGAAAAATCATTCAAAAATTGTATATATTACATATGAATGCATATAATATTTGAATGTTCATAATTCCTTATTCTTAATACCAAAAACTATAATCAATCCAAATGTTCCTCAGAAGATAAGTGTATAAAAAATCTTATGAATTCATACAATGGAATTACATTCAACAATAAAAATAACAAAATAGTAATAAACCTATAAAACTTTATGCTAATTGAATAAAAGCCAGACACAAAAAGTTACATACTCTATGTTTCCATATATTAGTTTTTAGAAGCAAAACTGATATATGGCAACAAAAACAGATCAGTGTTAGCCTGGGGCATGTATTAAAATTCACTGCAAAGGGGCACCAGGAGACCAGTTTACTGCTGCATAAAGGTTCTATATCTTGATATGGGTCATGGTTACATGAGAGTAACCATATTTTGTTAAAATTCATCACTATAAATACTCTGAAAAAGTTGATTTTAATATCTAATATATTGTCATTGTTCAGACTACTATAACAAAATACCATAAACTGGGTAACTCATAAACAAAAAAAGTTTATTTTTGCCAGTTCTAGAGGCTGGGAAGTCCACAATCCAAGCACCTGCATATTTGGTGTCTGGTGAGGGTTTACTTTCTGGCTTATCAATAGCACCTCCTTGCTGTGTCCTTCCATGTAAGAAAGGCCAAATGAGGAATTGGGTCTATTTCTTTTATTTTTTTTTATTTTTTATAATAATCGGTGCATTGTAATCATACATCTTTGTTAGGTACAAGCTGATAAAGGCATATATGCACACATTTCTCACTTAACCCCTTCCCCAATGGGCCTATTTCCATAAAAGCACTAATCCCATTTGTATATCTCCTCTCTCCATGAGCTAGTCTCTTCCCAAAAGGTGCAATTGCTCAATATTGTCGCTTGGCAGTTAAGATTTCAACATGAGTTTTGAGGAAATACAAACTTTAAAGCCATAGCATAATGAATTCAATTTTGCAAATTAAACAAACAAGAAGCTATGCGTGAAAATTACTAGGAGGAACACTAAAAAATGTTAAAACATTTACATTAGTTGTTTCTAGGGATTAGGAGCAATTTCTTTCCTTTCCTCTATTTAACTGAATTGTTAAAATCTCTACTGGAAGCATACACTATATTTTTAATTTTATATACCTATGTATGCTTACTCTCTATCCACCCATTGGTTTCCTGTTAATCTGCCCATCCACTCCACTTTCCATCCATCCACTCTCTTTTACTTTCCTAAATTATTGATATTTTAAATGCTGGTATCAGCCAGGCATGGTGGCACACGTTTGTAATCCCAGTACTTGGGAGGCTGAGACTGGAGGTTCCGGGTTCACAGCTAGCCTCAGCTGCTTAGTGAGGCCCAATGCAACTTAGTGAGACCCTGTTTCAAAATAAAGACTAAAAATAATAGGGCTGAGGGTATAGCTTGGAGGCAAAATGCCCCTGGGTTCAATCTCCAGTACCGCAAAAAAAAAATTAAAAAATAAAAAATAAATGCTGGTATCAGGTGGATATAGACATATAATATAAGTGTGCCTGCAATCCCCTAGCATTTTAACATTTCTGCATCATAAAGATTTAATCTGAGAATGCCTTCTTGGTTAGTTTTGCGGGTTTGCCTGCTCCTGACTTTCCTTGATTTGGTCACTCCAGAGAAAAGGAATAAAATACTTGATGTCTTTAAAGAGAGTCAGTCTCATTGACTACTTAGGATGCTTTGATCATTCATTTTGTCTGGATCAAAGAATAAGGACTATTGATTAACTAGTATTCTATGCAGACCTGCTTGTATGACACAAAGATCACCTGAATAGCATTGATTGTTTTCTTTAGAATCTTGGTGGACATGGAAATAGTTCTCCTGGGAAGCTGTCATTCTAAATAGCAATAACATCAATTACTACCACCAAAGAAAGACTCTAAAAAAGAGTGATAATATTAAAAATAAAGTCCTTAATGGCACTTACATATTTATAAAGCATCTTTACCCATAATAACTCTTGTTATAGAACAGTCCTGAGGGCATTATTGACCTACTTTGTGCGTAAAGACACTGAGGCTCAGGAGGCTCATCTGGTAAAAGACAGAGCTAGCACGCAAGTCCAGGACATCCAAAATGTCCTTTCACTACAGCACTGTTAATCTCAATGTATGTTAAAATCCCATCTTTTATCTCCATGTTGTCATTCATGGAAGCTTTCTCTTTTGGATTGAATGAATAAATAAAGATTTTTTAGGAGTTTGGGTCATTATTGTGATGATGATTAATACTTCCCTGGTTTGCTCCTAATTTCAAGGCAGGGAAAATGAAATATAGTCTGGCATAACTTACAAATATTTTTGGAGCAGGGCCATTAAATTTACTAAAATAAGAAGACTCAGATACATAAAGACATTCAAATTGGTTTGATCATGTATTATTTTCTCTGGTTAAAATGTCAGTATTCAGTGTGTTGGATTTCTGTTGCTATGACAGAATACCTTTGAAAATAGCTTAAAAGAAAAAAAAGGTTTATTTGGGCTCACAGTTTCAGAGGTTTCAGTCCATGGTGAGTCATAATTTTGAGATCTGTGGCATGACAAGACACTGTTATGGGGAGTGTGTGGTGGAGAAAAGCTGCTCACCTCATGACAACCAGGAAGCAAAGAGAGCCAGAGGAAGGGGCCAGGGTCCCACTGTCCCCTTCAAAGGCACACCCACATTTGTTTTCAACTAGACTTTATCACCTAAAGGTTCCATCACCTTCCAACAGTGTCACAGGTTGACAACCAAGTCATTACTAGTTATATGGACTTTGGAGGGGGCAACATGTAAGATCCAAACCATAAGAAACAAAAATTTGACAGATATAAAGACAGTTTCAATGAGGTATTTAAACCTAAGAATATTTCAATTTGGATAGAAAAACAATTCTCATATTTGGCTCTACAACTTACTCAGTTTCTGCAATCAATCAGTTCTAGGATACGGAAAGTTTCTTCTGCAAAACCTTTTATTTCCCAGGAAAACACTTGCGCTTGCCAGACAAGTTAGTGCCAAAAGGACATATTTTACCAAAACATTTGTTTTATAGATTTCATATTTACATATCCAGAAACATGATTACTTTTTCTTATTGGCATGAACACTTCTTTGTTAAAAACAAATGAACAACAACAAAAAACCTTTTAGCTGGGTTCCTCATAAGAAAGCAATTGAGAATATCTCAAAGATAAAATAGTTACTTCCTCGCTAGTAGAGAGATGGAAATTCAATGAAATACCAATGTTATTAGCTGGGTGAATCCTAACCCAGCTCACCCAGGTTTGTGGTTTTAATTAACTAACTTTGTTCCCTCCAAAAGTAATGTAAATGAAAGGTGCCAAAAATCACTTGGTGAGGAGGAAACACTATTTCTAAATCATTAAAGAAAGCCAAGAGAAACTGCCGGTGGACAATTGGCTTAATCTGAGAGTTCATCTTTTTCTGCCTGCAGTTTCACTGAGCAGATGTTCCATTTTTCTCATTTTTCTTATCTTCTCAAAATATGATTTAAAAAACATCCAGGGGAAAATTTAAAATTTCATGAAGGCTGATGGTTTAGGATCCTTTTTATACCTTCCAGAATTTTCTTCTTCAGGCATATTATGTGGTAGGAGTTCATGTTTGAAAATAATTTTAAACCCTGAGAATTCATGTGCCTGAAAGGAAGGAACTTGTTTGAACAAAGCATACATGGAAGACTCAAGGGAGAATGGTTGTTTGCAAAGTAGTTAAGTTCTTAAATAATTTTTATTCTCTATTATTATTATTATTATTATTATTATTATTATTATTATTTGTGATACTGAGGATTAAACTTGGGGGGGGGGAATTCTACCACTGAGCTATGTCCCCAACCCCTTTTTATTTTATTTTGAGATAGGGTCTTGTTAAATTGCCAGGGCTGATCTTGACCTTGGGATTCTCCTGTCTCAGTCTTCCAAGTACTAGGAATACAGGCCTGTGTCATCATGTGCCTGGCTTATCCCCCCAAATTTAAAATGCATGTAAGGAAAAATGCTATCAACCACATTAACTCCTTTTACTTCCGAACTTAGTTAATGATTCAAGTATATTTTACTTGCAGAAGTTTGTCCAACAACATGCACTATCTTCTGCCTTTCTGCCTTGTTGCCATTTTGTAAAATAAGCAAAAGATAAATATGTAGATTGTGGAATAAGATGAGAACCTGGTTATCAAAATGGGGACTGAGGCCATAGAAGAGAAGCAGCCAGTAGGTTAACATAGACTTTTCTCATTTGTTACATTCACTTATTCAACTGTAGCTAGTACTTAAAATTATTAAAGTTAGAATGCTCTTTTATAAATGACGAAGTCTGATTCTTAACTTGGTTCTTAAAATTGATAGTTAGAAAACGTCTATTTGGGGGAGGATAAAGTCTGACTCTCTATTGCTATTTTCAGGCCATTTTTTGGTATATCAGAATGTTCTAGATGAACATACAATTACCTAGGAAAACAGAGCTCTTTCTACTACCAAACAGGATCATTGTCACAATCATACTTTATTTTACTCTGTTTCAGAACAAGTAGAGAGTCCCCCACACTTCCTCCAAAGACGAAATGAGACCAAAGCAACATAAAACTGTGATGATTTCTTTGAGGCAGATTGCATAAATTCCTCAGATAGAAAGGCAATTTGTGGGTGGCTCTTTCATGTGCTAACTGCATTATTGTGGCTGTGCAACTTTATGCCCTAATCTGTAAAATGGGAGTGCTATTAATACCTGCCTTAGAGTATTTTTATGATTAAGCAATTAAGAAGACATCTGGCATCGATGTGTTTAAAAAGTTTTCTATTATTATTTAAAATTTTCTTTATAATCTAAATATAAACTAATATAAAAACTAACAAATATACATATTTACCTTTAAGGATCTCTATACTTGTGTATATATACATATGTACATATATACATTACGTATAATTTCTAAGTGGAAATATATTTTTGAGTGTTCGTGTGGTATGGGGGATTTAACTCAAGGGTATTCTACCTCTGAGCTACACCCCAGCCCTATTTTATTTTATTTTTTAAATTTTGAAATAGGATTTCACTAAGTTGCTGAGGGCCCCACTAAAGTTCTGAGGTTGTCCTTGAACCTGTGATCCTCCTGTCTCAGCTTCCCAAGTACTGGGATAATAGGCATGGGCTACCATGCCTGGCTAAGTGGAAGTATCTTTATTGTGGCTTCTGTTAACCAATCATTGCAGTGAAATTCAAATAGTTACAGAGAAAGTAACTTTACACACTGAGCAGAGGCCAGAGGTAAATAAGAAAACAGTCCCAAACATCATAGAGGAGACCGAGGCCTCCACACTTCAGAAGTCAGAGGAGTGGCCAGACAGACATGGTGTATGTGGAAGATATTTTATTATAACAAAGTGGAAGCTCTGTTCTGGTGACACACCATTAATCAGATCCCGTTTTCTAATGACCGCATGATTGCTCATTGCGTTGTTTGAGGATCATTGCTTTAAATTTTCATGGAATCTTGTGTTGAGTCTATGGCATGTGGATTAACAAGAAAACCCTAGATTAAGGAATTTCCAGAAGGACATTTACAAGGAGGCTGGATGATATCAAAGCTTTTGAAATATTGTCATCCAAGACTTTGCTAGATAAAACTCAAGGAAATTATTTTTTCTCTGAGATTTTCATAAAATCTTGTAATTTCCTCTCATAGACTTCTTCTGTCCCCTCTTTCAATTATGAGTTTGCCCCTCCATCTCTTTCCGAGTGAAAATCCACATACCATAGAGTGTAGAAACCATTTGGAAAAGGTTGGGGAAGTGAGTCACCTCTCTAATCAAACACTGGAAGTGGCTCCTGTAGACTATACAAGGAAGACTGGTCTCCCCTGGGCCCCTTCACTGTCTTCACACACAAAGCCTGGCGTTTGCTGGAGGGAACACACAGTTCTACAACCACCTCATTTATCTGATCTGCTAAGATTTCCTATATGGGAGCAGTGGGACTTAGTCAAAGTGGAAATCTCTCTCTGAGAAGGAAACCACAGCAGTGCCTATCTTGTACATCCTGGATATTTGATGAACATATATTGCATAGACTAATGCAAAATAAATGATTCATTGAATCTTGTCTCAGCATTTCCCTTGAGTCTTAAATTCCTCATGTATGTGGAGTTTGTCACAGATTAGGATTATACAAAGTTTGGGGTGATGAGACCATTCTCTGCTCCCATCCCACTTGCTGAGAGATGAAAAGGGACTGTTTGGTGGAGCTGCCTTTCCAGCACCAGGATGCCCTCAAGCTTGACCCTGAATACTTAATCTTTGTAATGCAGCAACTCTCCTCTGGGCAACTGTGTTCAGACAGGAGCATAGCCAGTTGTTGGGAAGGCAGCGAATGACCGAAGTAAGAGAGGAGGAAGGGAGAGAGCATGGAACACGTTTTTTTCTCCCCAGGGGAAAGGTCTCTGAGGAACCAGGCTATGTGTAGGGCCTCAGTCCAGGTCACTGTGATTCCATAAAGGGCTTGTATTGCAGTAGGAGGCTGAGGCAGCCAGCCAAGCTCTCTGGACCGGGCCCAGAAGGCAGAGGGAAGGAGAGGACTGCCATTTGGTCAGGCCCCAGGTGCCCAGTACTCACACCAGGCCTACCAGATTCGAAATTTATGGCTAAACAGTTATTTTTGGACTCTTACTGCTAGTCCAGCCATGACTCTTCACATACCGCCTGCTTTGGTTCAGGAAGTAGGGGGTGTTTTCTGCAGGTGGAAAAGCACAGCTGAAAAAGGAAAGAGAAAACAGCCTGGTCAGATCCAGAATGGCATTCTGTCTCTGGTGCTAATCTAAAGTACTCTTCATCGCCCTGATGCAAGGGTGGTTACATGGCCCCGGTATTGGTATTATTATATGTTATATGACAGTGTGTGTGTGTATGTGTGTGTGTGTGTGTGTGTGTGTGTGTGTGTGTATGTGTGTGTGTATTTCCCAGCTGTTGTGAGAAGGTATGCAAAGGTTGACAATCTGATACTTAGGCTACCTTTGTGAGGGGGGATGCAGAGAGAACAGATAAGAGGGAGTTTGGGATCTGCATGCCTTTTCAAAGGTAGCACAGTAGAGGTGATCTGAGGGGGGAAATGTGACATTCTGAGTCCTATGTTATATTTTCTTCCTCTCTGTATTAGTCAGCTCTGGCTACCATAACAAGACACCATATACTGGGTGACTTAAATAGCAGGTATTGATTTTTTCCCACAATTCTGGAGACCAAAACCTCACGATCATGATTCTGGCAACAGACAGCTCCTGGTGAGGGCCCAGTTTTTGGCTGACAGAGTCCAGAGTCTCATCACTGTGTCCTTCTGTAGCCATTTCTCTGTGTGTGAGAGAGGAATCTCTGATGCCTTTGAACATTATAAGCACAGCAGTCCTATTGGATTAGGATCTCACCCTTATGACCTCCTTGAAGCTTAATTACCTCCTAAAAACCTAATCTTCAAATACAGTCAGTCATGTTGGGAGTTAGGGCTTCAACATTTGGGGGCTGGTGCTTTACTGGGGAGAAAAAGTGGTTCTCTCTAAATGATTTTAGCCTTGCAGAGGCAAGTGGGAGCTGACAGCCATGGCAACTAGAACTTAATTCTAAAGGAATAGTTCCCCCAATGGAACTGGAAGACTGAAAATAGTAATGACGTATGCATACATTTAGATTTTTTTTCTCAAAACACCTTCATACTGATTTCTTAAAAATATTCATGACAACCACAAGAGGCAAATTGGAAAAATATGATTACCCCTGTTCTGCAGGTGAGAGGCCTGAGGGGTGTCGGGAGCATGGTGAATGACTTGTCTCAAGTAAGTCTGAGTGTCTCAGGGGAGCAGGGAGCTCTGCAGACCCTGCTGTGTACTTTCCATGGCCTCGCCTCCAGCTCTTGTCTTTCCTTTGCCAGCTGCCAGTAAAATATTTTTCAGATGTCCCATAATGATGCAACAGGACAAATATCTATAGCAATCCCAGACACCAACAGTTATTTAAAATGAGTAATATGGAATCATGCCCCAAAAGGTTGAGGCTATGTAAGTTATTTCACTCTTGATATAATTTCATTCTCAAAATATTTTCTGGGCACCGTTCCTTGAGTAAATGGAAGAAAAATACCCTGGGGGAAGATAAAAACTTTAGTGTGAGATCTATTATATTTTTTTAAGTAAAAATGAACAAAGTTCACACAGAAATGAGAAAATTGAGCACCTGAGGTGAGGGGGAAATATTTCTTATACAGAGTCTTTCGTTGATCCGGCATCCCATTAGGGGGGAAACACCAATAAGATGCAGTTTGGAATATTTCCAAGAACAAGGTGCAGCCTCTCTGGAGTTTTAGAGAGAGAAATATGTGAAAACAGCTGCCTCGGCCTTCAGAGACTTTTCTAAGCTCAGAATAACTTCCTCTTCCCCTCTACCTTCTTGATCATCAAGCAGCATTCACGGATTAACACATTTGGATTCTGGAAAAAGAAAACAAGGAAGACAGACCAGGTTCTCTGCTGCCCGCAGCAGGGGATGCAGGAGGTTTCTTCTAGTTGCCAGTCCCATATTCCAGCACTCTTTCCTCTATTGATCCTTCTCTATAACAATTGGCCAGACTTATATTCTCTTTGCAGGTTCCTTTCCCCTTGACCTTTTCTTGTCTTGTTATGTTTTGCTTTTATTATTTTCCTATAAATAACCTTTGATGAAATGCCATCTTAGAAATGATTTACCAACCTGACCATGTGAGCTACTGAAATACAATCAACCCACAAGATTGCAGGGACACATTTAAGAAAATGTATGTTATGCCAAGTTCATAGCAGTACTATGGTATAGTGATGCATACTTATGGATTTTTGTTCCCAGGTTGGAAAAACATATTATGGAAGAAAGAGTTAAGCTGGATTACTTTTGGTTGCTCTTCAAATAGTAGCATTCACCTGACATGACCATGTGGGCTACTGAAATACAATCACCCACATCCGTGGCCATTACATATCAGGTCAGTTGCTACTCTACTTGTAGGCCTGCTTAGAAATGGTCTATCTATTTACTTATTTAGGGGCTCATATATAACAGAGCTCAGGGAAAACGAGCCAACTGAAAAATACACGCTGCTATTTCCTGAACCTCTGCCATGGGCCAGGTCCCTAGCGAGCCGTTTATATGCATTATCTCAACTCATACTCACATCCATTCCATCAGGTGAACATAACCATTCCCATTCAACCAAAGAGAAAGCTGAAACTCAGAAGGGCCAAAGAAAATGCTCAGAATTACCCAGCAGCAGAGTTAGGATAAGAATCCAGGACTTAACATCTTGACCAGAAAATTCACACTCCTGTCTCCAGAAGTGATTCCTTCCCTCCCCATTGCAGCAGTCCCTGGCCCATAGTCACTCTATCAAATGGAATCTTAATACTCCAAATGGTTTGAGAAAGCCATTAGTCCACATAACTCCCCACTCCCAATTGCCTTTGGAATACATGTAACCTTTGTTTACCATTCTTACAATACAAATGAAGTAAAAGGTTTGGAAAAGCAAGATGTTATTAAAATTTCAGACAGCTGTATAATACAGCAGTTCTCTATGTCATTTCTATTCCAGAACATGTGATCAGTGGGAAATGGCTATCCTGGAATTGTAGATAAACTGCAGTTCTGACAGCAGAATTGAAGCCCATTATCAACTCTGAGAAAACTCACTGTTCATTACCAGAAAGATTACAGATTGATTCTATCTGTCCTGCAACCTACGTTCTTTTAACATTTTAAAATAACTTGTTACACAAACACATAACAGTATCGATGGAAGGCAAAGGAAAGGGGAGAAAATTACCCACAATCCTGACATTTAAAAAAAAATCTATTTTCATTTCTCTCTATTCCCTTCCAGTGCTGGTTAAATATATACATTTTGCAATGCTAACACAAAGCAGAAGTATAATTTTGTATTCTATTTATGTTCTTTCAATAAACATTAGAGCAGAAGCTTTGTCCATGTTGTTTCAGAATCTTCCCCTGCTCCTGCTATGGGATGGCATTACCCATTCCAGCTAAAGCTGGGCTGTGGGCAGCCTTCACATGTGGGAGATGTATGTGTAGCTCATTCACTTTAGCTACCATGAAATAGTTCATAGTATGAATATACCACAGTTAACCCATATCCAAGGAAGAATAGGAGCAGAAGGAAGGGATTGGTCTGTCAAGGAAAATGATTCAATACTCAAAGCCTTGAGGAATGATCAGCTTCTGAAGTCTGAGACTGCAGAAGAGTGTTGCAATATACAGAGAACTCAAGAAACTCACACTAAGAAAACAAATAACCTAATAAAAAATGGGCAAATGATCTAAATTGACACTTGACAAAAGAAGAAATGCAAATGGCCAATAAATGTATAAGGAAATGTTTAACATTATTAGCAATCAGAGAGATGCAAATAAAACTACCCTGAGATTTCACCTAACTCCAATTAGAATGGCAATCATCAAAAACACAAACAATGACAAATGCTGGTGAGGGTACAGAGAAGTGGCGGGATTGCAGATTAGTGCAACCACTCTGGAAAACAGTATGGAGGATCCTCAGATGAATGAGAATGAACCTAACATATGATCCAGCAATACCATTTCTCAGTATCTACCCCAAAAAATGGAAACCAAACTGTCAGACCAATGCATGTGTATCTCTGTTTATAACTGCATTGATTCACAATAGCCAAACTATGTAACCAGCCAAGATGTCCATCAACAGATGAATGGATTCCAAAACTATGGGATATGTACACAATGGAACTTTACTCAGCCATAAAGAAGAACAAAATCATGTCATTTGCAGGGAAATGGATGCAACTGGAAAACATTATGCTAAGTGAGATTAGTCAGTCACAAAAAGTAAAAAATTGTATGTTCTCCCTAATATGCGGAAGCTAGGGAGAAAGTGGGTCCTAAGAGGGACTCTAGACTAAGAAGAAGAAACCTTAGATGAGCAAGTGAGGAGGGAAACAAAGGAAGGTAGAATTCCCCTGAGTTCAATCCTCAGTACCAAAAAAAAAAAAAAAAAAAAAAGATAAAATGCTATAGTTAACACTTCTGTATGTCTTCTTGTAAACATTGATGGATTTAAGCAATTATTTGATAATGCCCAATAGATCCCTACAGTGTTTATATTCTTCCACGTTCTCATCAATTCTTGACATTAGAACACTTTTACATTTTTCCTGATAGTACTGGTATGAAATGGTATCTCATTTTGGCTCACTAATATTTCCCTATTTACTGGTAAAGTTGAATATCTTTTCTTAAGTTAATTATCAATTCTGATTTCCTCTGTGAAATCCTGTGTATTTCCTCTTCCTTGCTGTCTATCTGGTTGTTTGATGACTTTATAATTATTAATAGTTCTTAAATATGAATTTTTTGTGTGCGTTACTGGGGAAAGAACCCAGGAGCATTCTACTTCTGAGCTATACCTCTGTCTCTATTTTATTTTTTTATTTTGAACAGGGTCTCACTAAGTTGCTGAGGCTGACTGCAAACGTGTGATCCTCCTCTCTCAGCCTCCACATACTGGGATCACAGGCATGTGTCACCATGTCTGGCTTAAATATGAATATTAATGTTTATCAATAAAATGGCCAGTGTCTCTTTCTGTTCTGTTCTTTATCTTTTAAACTTACATAGAGACTGAACAAAAATTATGTTATCATCTTTAGCAGCTTTTTAAAAAAATCATGATTGTATTTAATCTGTTTAAGAGAAATTTCTCTATGCTAAGATCAGAAAAAAGCTGTCTCCTTATATCTATTTCTAAAGTTTTAAGTGTTTTTGTTTTTTACATTTAGATCTTTAATCTACCTGGATCTTAATTTTTCATATGCTTTTTATCGGTGCATTGTAGTCTCACATCATGTTGTTCAGAGTGGTAGGGACACACATGCACACAGCACTTGGATCTCAATTTTGTGAAATAAGTATCTGATTTTATTTTATTTTATCAAACAGCCAGTTTCACATCATGAATTGCCCTGATCTGTAATACCATCTTTGTCATATAGTATATTCCCCTGTATGACTGGATCTGTTAGGGCTCTCTAATCTGCCCCACTGGTTCATTGTCTGTTCACGGTTCAACACCCACTGTCCTCATTACCAGAGCTTTACAGAAAATGTTCATATATGGTATAGAAGTTTTTCCAACTTTCTTCCTCAAAATCATATTAGTTTCATATTAGTTTTTTGTTATTGTTCCATATTACTTTAGGTTCACATAAAGATCCCTCTCTCTCTCTCTCCCTCTTTCTTTCCCTCTCTCTCAGTTTTTGTTCTCTACCCCCCCCCATCCTTTTCTCTCTTTCTAATTCTCCTACCTCCTACTTTGTCTTACTGAATTGCTGAGGACCTCTAGAATAATATTGAATAAGTCATGATTAGGAAAAATCCATATGATGGCACTGCTTTTAGATTTTCAACATTTAGTATAGAATTTGATGAAGTTTTTTAGTAAATAGTAATTATCAGTTAAAGAAGAAATTCTCCCTTATTTTTAGTCTTCTTAGAATTATTTTTATAAAGCGTTGATACTGAAATGCATTGAACACATTTCTTTATTATGATAATTACATGAAAGTTTATCTTTAGTCTATAAATATATTTTTGAAATTTTATTGTTTTCTTAATTAGAAAAAACCTGATTGGCAGTGTTAATGTATTTATTTAGTAAGCTGTTGAATTCTATTGCTAATATTTTACGATTTTCTTTATAAGTGAGATTTATCTCTATTTCTTGCTTGTTCGTTTAAATTTTTAAATGTACTTTTATTGTTCTTGCAGTGTATTTGTCTGGTTTTGTATTAGCGTTATATAAACCCCATAAAACAAATAAGGTATCTCTCCCTAGTTTTCTACACTTTTACAGGATTCAGATTAAAGGAAGATTTAGTAAGGCAATACTTTTGGGAAAAGAAAAACTTTTGGGAAAAGAAAATATATAATCAGCTGAACCTTGGACCTAGAATGTTTTGGAATAAGTTGACCTTTACTTCAATTTACTTGTGTGTGTGTGTGTGTGTGTGTGTGTGTGTGTGTGTGTGTGTGTGTGTGTGTTTACTGGGGAGTAAACCCAGGGGCATTCAACCTCTAAACTACACCTCAGCCTTAATTTTTTATTTTTTTTTTAATTTTGAAACAGGGTCTCACTAAGTTGCTAAGGCTGGCTTGCAGCCTGAGATCCTCCTGTCTCAGCCTCCCAAGTACTGGGATTACAGGACTGCACCACCGCACAAAGCTTTTTTATTTCAATTTTAACAATGGTTATTTATCTGTAGTATCTTTTTCTTGAGCCAATTTTTGGTAATATTTCCTGAAAGTAGTTTCAGAAAATTCATCTTGGCATTTGTGTTTGTTGAAATAAGATTGTTGTAACGTTCTCTATTAATTTTTAAACTTCATTGTAGTTTTAGCTATTTCTCCCTTTTTTCAGTACTAGGGTTATATATTGGTGACTTCTCTTCATTTCTTAATCACTCTTACCAGAGCTAATTCCTGCTGTATCAGAAATATTTCTCTACCATCTATCATGTTGAATCAGTCTGCTGCTTTTTCACAAATATTACCAGCTGTTACTAGACAATGCATTTTTCAAAGAAATTGTGATATCACATTAATACACTTTTAATATGTCATGTTATATATGAATCATCAAAAGTAGTTTTTCAAGCATATTTGATGGTGGAAAACATAGCTTTCAGGTCCCTTTCATGTGAATAGAATTCTATGGAACCTTTGGGAAAATCTTATCTTGCCTAAGTCACTTTATAAATAAGGAAACTGAACATCAAGTGTTCCATGGTCTGATGGGGGCCATCAAATTGTATCTCTCCACCAAGGCATTGGGCTTACAAAAGCAGGGTGAACCAATGCAACCTTCACAATTAAAAAAAAAAAAATCATGCACTGGAACAGTTCTTTTTTTCCCCATTGAATCATATCAAATGTTGGAAATGCTGACTTTTCTAAATATTGTTTGCAATAATTTAGTATGAGAAGAAACTTTATAATTTAACATGACCTAGGAATGACTTAACTCTACTCATTACTTATAAAAAGAAATTCTTAATATTGGCATGTGGAAAGGCAGCCCCCCGCCCAGTGTCATCTTTTCTAATAGAAATGTGTCATATCACAGATACATTGAGACCAAGAAATATTGATTGCAGATCACAACTTTTAATAAAACAAAGATAATGAAGAAAGTAATATTAGAATAGAATGCGTGATAACATTAAAAGACTTCCAACATTAGATCAGAGACACTGTCATCTGCACCTAATAATATATATTAAATTAACCTTGAATATGCATATTCTTAATAAAATTTATATAAGGATCCTAAACAATAAATTACTTGCTAAAAAACCAGAATACTATCTGTTTAGAGACATAATATGGAAGGATATCCAATGAAAAAAATCTATCATGATAAACAAGAAAATGAGAGTATTTTACATAGAATGTAATAATGCCCTGCTGTTCTTGTAGGAACCCCATGTAGGAATAATATTTGGTTTTATATCATTTTCCTGCTTCAGGATCTACAAGGCCTACTATTTACTACCAAGATTCTTATGTCAAATAAGAGTATCATTACCCATCAATATTCATTGCAGTCTTTGAACATTTCTATATAAGAACTTTGAAAGATTAAAATTATTCTCCTATTGGAAACACCACTCCAATACTTCCAGTGTGACCATCATATAACAAGTGCCAGCAGAAGAAGAGACAGGCAGGAAAAGTTATTACAGCAAGTAACATGTTTCAGCTCAAGCTTTGAGAAGTTCTTGGAAAACAGCCTTTCTTCTTCTCACCTTTGGAACTAGTCCAACCTCCAGAAGGCAACATAGAAACAAAACCACTCAGAAGGAGTAGAAGTGTTCCATTTGATATTTAGGTATCAAAGTCCAACATTTCCAAACCAAAATTGGCATGCATAATCTGATAAATATAAATGAACTCAGAGGCCCATAAAGAAAATATTTGAAGCTGAAACCAACTGGAAGAAGCAAGTACTTTTAAACACCCGTATTACAGTATAACTTTTCTGAGTTGTCATTACTTTATTACCTTAGTCTTGAACTTTTAACCTGTTTACAGTCCTTGGTTTAAGTGGTGAGAGGTTTTTTTTTTTTTTTTTTTTTTTTTTTTTTTTAACAACCTATAACTACTATGAATACATATAAGGAAATGTATACATATATAGTAGAGGGTTAAATCGAGGGCAGCTCTTCAGTCTGTTCTAAGTACCCCTTCTACCCCATGGGTATTTAATGGAAACAATCTTATTCAAGGACATTTCCAAATAAATACCAAGTGAACTTGAAAAATAAGTGAAACGTAACTAGTTATGGGTAACATTAACATAACAACATGGACACTATAAAGATCCATCTGTTCTGGAATGATAATAGCTGAAAATACCAATATGAAAAAGTGGAGCAGGACACTGTGTGGGATTACTGGGTTTTCTACTTTGCTTTTCTTTGTACTTTTGGATTTTTAAAAAAATATTGGATTGTAGGAAAGTAAGAAGAGTAAGAATAAATATCACCCATCATACAGAAATAAGTTAAAATTATATTTACTTCCAGTTTTTGTTTTGTGTTGGCAGTACTGAAGACTAAACCCAGGGCTTCCTGCATGCTAGGCACGCTTCCACCACTTCCAGTTTTTCTTTTTAAAGAGAGAAAACACTACAAATACAGTTCTTCCATCTTCTCGATCCCAATCTCTCTGTGAACATTGCTTGTCATTTTCCCTTCATTTTGCATCTTCTACTAAAGGCTGAAGGGTGTAGTTTCCCTCATGGGTTAATAATGAAGAACATTCCACAAGAGTTGAGCTAGGGAAGGGATTTAAGAAAGAGAAGATACGCAGGTGGCAGGATTTGGAGGGACCTGAAAAAGGAGAAAGCCTTTTTAGAAATGAAGCAGGTTTTCTTTTGCTTTCTTTTATGCTTTCTTATTTTTTTGTGTTAACATTCCCTGAGGCTCTAAGCCATACGTGTGCTTCTTTAAATAAATCTCACAAGATAAAAGCCAAGTGCATCAAAATCACCAGGCATTGATGCCTGTCTGTAAAATATAATCACACACTAATCATGGAGTATAGATTTGCTTTCTTCCCCAAGGCAAAATGCTCCCTGGCACCTGTGGAGGTGAGCCCCAGCATGAAGGATCTGTTTTTGACAGTCTTTTCATACATGAGAGCTCATTGACAAGTCACCTAGGCGCAGAATTTAACAATTCTAACAGACACTTGTATTTTCTATGAAATCATACAACCAGAAGTCTTGGAGGTGCTTCATCAGCCACACCCAAGTCAGCCGATGCCTAGAATGGTCTAATTTCGCCGTTCAATATACTATCACTGGCTACATATGGACATTTATGTTAAAAATCAAAACTAAAATCCAGCACTTTAGTCACACAAGTTACAATCAAGTGCTCGGTAGTCGTATGTGACAAATGTCTGTGGTATTGGAGAGTGTAGATATAGAAGATTTCTACCATTACATAAAATTCTATTGGGCAATGTTGATCTAGGACGCAACTGTTGGTGACATTATTTTCTGTACACTTGAGAAGGAATCCTCTGCATGTGTAGTCTCCTTGGGAATTGGTGGATCAAAGTACAAACTGTCTTTCTAGATTTTAGAGTCTCCCTCCTGCCCCCAGCATCACTTGTAGCTGAGGAGAAAATGTGTTTGAGGGAAAGGAAAAGGCTAGTTTCTTTCCTGATGAACACATCTGATACTCTTTTTTTTTTTTTTTTGGTGGTACTAGGGATTGAACTTGGGGGCATTCTACCTCTGAGCTATAACCCAAGCCCTATTTTTTATTCTTTATTTTGAAACAGGGTCTCACTAAGTTGCGGAGTGCCTCACTAAGTAGCTGAGGCTGGCTGTGAACCTGGATCCTTTGGTCTCAGCCTCCCAAATGCTGGGATTACAAGCGTGCACCACCACGTCCAGCTCCATCTGATACTCTTATACATAATTTCTCATTTACCTGAGAAAAATAAATGTAAATAGCTGTGTCAGTCCGTGACACACAGTAGGTGCTTGACAAGGGCTAGCTCCTGTATCGATCAGGGCCCAGTTAAGAGATAGAGCCCACACTAGCTATAGGGACATAGAAAATGTCATATAAAGAATCATTAAATAGATACAACATTGTTAGCTAGGTAACCAAGGTATCATGGAGACAGAAAAACCCAAGAAGTAGTTTCTATTCTTACATTGAGAAAACAATGGTACAGATTGGACAGATCTTAGACAGTCAAGAGAGAAGTCCTTATGTTGCTGAAATCCAGAACTCTAAAGAGAAGACTCTGCTATGTTGGACTGGTATCTCTTGCAACCATTGGAAAAATTGTAAATTGAATCTGGCTGCTGCTGTGGGAAAGACTTGCAGCAGCCATGGTGAAGAAGAATAGCTGGGGTGATGCTTCCAGGAAGCAGTGAGGAGATGAGAAGACCACAGGGAACAAATGGAAAGGAACCAATCCCTTCTGCCTCTTCTAGCTTTGCAGATTCTTCCACAGCCTCTAGTGGCAGGACTAAAAAGGAACAGATGGCAAAGCTGAAATAATGTTTGCAAAGAATTGAAAAGACTACTACAGGAAGTTGAATCTGAAGCTGAGACAATAACTTATAAGACAGGCACAGGTCTTATAAACACTTCTTTTCCCTGGTTAAATAGGACTTCTCTTTTCACATATATATCTCATCTGTTATTATTTCCTTATTTGGAGTTGTTATTATTGATGGTTAAACCTACTTATCACAGACTAACATAGAATATCAGCTATATTTCTATGTAAATTATTTATAATACCATAAAAACAATAGAATACTTAGTACTATATTTAACTATAGGAGTGCAAGACTTTTTACACTGAAAAGATACAAAGCAGTGTTGAAAAGAATTAAACATCTAGATAAATAAAAAGCATCCCATGTTCATGGATTGTAAGAAATATTGTTAAGATGGCAATACTATCAAATTATGTATAGATTCAGTGAAATTTGTATTGAAACTAAAGCAATATATTTATTTTCTCAAGAAGTGGACAAACTGATCCTAAAATTTATACAGAATTGCATGACATCTCAAATAGTCAAACCAATCTTGGAAAGAAAGAATAAAATAGAAAAATTCACCTAATTCCTGATCTCAGTATTTACCATAAAGCTATAATGATCAAAACTATGTGTTATTGGCATAAAGATATAGATATACAGATTAGTGGAATAGAGTTAAAAGTCTAGAAATAGATCCATACAGTTGTACCTCCTACTTCATACCACTTTAAAAATAACTCAGAATACCTCAAAAACATAAGTAAAAAGGTTAATATATAAAACTCTTAAAAGGAAACATAGGTTTAAATAGTCATAGTCTTGAATTAGGTAATGATTTTTTTTAATATGACAACAACAAAACACAATCAACAAAGAAAAATATGTTTATGCATCAAAGGATATTATCAAGTGTACCACAGAATAGCAAAAGAATGGAAAAAACATTTCTTAATCACATATCTGTAAAGGCTTTAGTATATAAAAAAAATCTCACAACTTAACAAGAAAAAAGTAATATAATTAAAAATGGGTAAAGAACCTGAGTAGATATTTCTTTCTTTATTTTTTGAGTAAACAAAGGCTTTTATTTTATTTTTTTAGAAGGTTGTCAAAAAGCAATAAGAATTGACTCAGTTTATTAAGGAGTGACTTTATTTTCCACCTGTAAATTGAGATCATCTAATCAACTCCCCGCCTTAGAAATGTTTCCAAAGAGCCTGGTACTGCACACAATCCCTGTACTTGGGAGGCTGAGACAGAAGGATCACAGGTTTGAGGCCAACACACTGTAACTTAAGGAAACCCTGCTTCAAAATGAAAAACAATAGGGTTATACCTCCTTAGGTATAGGTAGAATCTCCAATATCAGAAGAAAAGGAAAGGGAAAGAAAAAAGTGAAGGAAAGAAGCGGAGGGGAGAGAAATGTTTCCAGAGATATGGCATTGGGGTACTGGGATAGATTAAAGTTTAACTCCAATAAAGCCTGTTTCAATTTACCCATCAGAATTTTTATAATACCATATAAGATGCTTTTAACTTGTAAAATGTAAATCATATTGACAGTGACATACATGCACACAGTACTTGGTGGGCCTCCACCCTGGCTCCCTCCCTATCCCCATACAGAGTACTGAGGTTGACATTGGTATTTTCACATATGTACACAAAGCCAATGGTAGTAATTCCTTTAAAGATCCTCACTCTTCCCCCTCCTCTTTCCCTAGAACACTTCCCTGGATCCACTGAAATTTATCCTCCATTATCTGGAGTCCCTCTGTCATCCAATTACTCCCTAGCCTCCACATATGAGAAAAAAAAATATGACCCTTCACTTTCTGTGACTGACTAATTAATGTCACTTAATATAATATTCTCAAGGTCCTTCCATTTTAGTACAAGCGGAATATTATTCATTTTGATTAATGAATAGAATTCCATTATGTGGATATCCCATGATTTTGTAATTTATTTATCTGTTGTTGGACACCTAGGTTGGTACCATAATTTGGCTACTGTGAATTGTGCTGCTATGAACACGAATTTGCATATATTACTCTAGTTCTCTGATTTTAGCCCCTTTGGAAAGATACTCAAGAGTGGTATAGCTGGATCATATGGTGGATCCATTCCCAGATTTCTGAGGAGTCTCCACACTGCTCTCCATAGTGACTGATAGGGAGAGGTTGCATTGTTCTGAGCCTGGGTTTGGGTGGCTCAGTTATTTAGCCCCAGGGACACCACTGCTGTTGTGATCACAAGTGCCCTTGTTGGCCTCTGTTGTTGGTGCTTGTAGCAGCCAAACATGGCCAGGTGTGAGTTTATAGCTTTGCAAGCGTGCAACTCAGTAGGCTAAGCTATTTCACTCCACAGACACCATGACTGGCTGTCCTGTGGTGATCACTAGAACCCCTGCAAGGGTGTAGCAAACTGCTGACGCTAGGTCCCTCTCACTCAAGTATCCCTAGAGGCTGTCTGCTAATTCACATTCCTGTTGTATATGATTTTAGCCCCCACCCCTAATACCACAGGGGTGATTTTCAAACAGACCCTACAAATTTGTTCATTGCCACACAAGTCTCTGTGGTTGCACAGGGCAGGCTCCCCCTGGGTTGGCTTGTTAAATCACAGTCTTGACCAGTGCTGCTAGGATCCCTGCAGTCAGAGAAGGGTTCAGCTGCAGGATCTAGCTGGGCTGTCTGGGTAGTTGGATCATTGTCAAGCATGAAGAGAAAAATGCAACTGCTTTTGATGATGGTCTATAGTAGCTGGCTCAACAAAATTCTGCTGCTTCTTTGCTGGATTTGTTCTCCAGGAGCAAGTGGTCCTGGCAGCTACTACCCCTGCATGAGCTCAGCAAGATGGTGGTGCTGTCACTCTCTGCTCACTAGATGAGATACTTGGAGCTCCTTTCAATTCTCTACTCTCTCTTCTGCCTCCGATTACACCACATTTCAACTGTCATTCTGTTGTTTGGACTGCTTTTCTTCCCTTGCCAAGAAGCACTCTTTCTGCTGGTTGAGTTCCAACTCTTGGATCACCTGATTTGAATGGATATTTCACTAAGGAAGATATAAAAATGTCCAATAAATACACAAAAAGACATTCAACATCAATTTTAGGGAAATATACTGTGTTCAGGAGTAATACCTGGAGGGAGAGAGGAGAGCACACATCCAGAATCCAACAGCCATCCCCTTAGGGAAGAAGTTGTCTTTGTTTAGGAAAATATCTTGATCAGCCTTTTAGAGGCAGAAGATGAGAGGTACCTTGCTGGCATGGATTGACAGGAAACAAGTAAACAAGAAAGAGAGTTAAGTTGTTTTTCATAAGAAACAAGTGGGACTTTGATAGGAGATAGGCAGAAAGCAAGTTACAGAGGACCAGAATGGAAAAGGAAAGAGCACAATAACTAAGAATCCTGGAACAAGACTAAAAGATAGCTAATATGACTAAAAGACTTTAAAATATTGAGGCATAATATTTAATTTTGAGCACTCACAGTTCTACATGCGAATTCCTATATCAATCCTCACTGCTAATGATATTTTATGGATGGTGTGTGTGTGTGTGTGTGTGTGTGTGTGTGTGTGTGTGTGTGTGCACATGAAAGTTAAAGAAAAGAATTTGTCCAGGCATGGTGGTGCACACTTGTAATCCCAGTACGTGGGAGGCTGAGACAGGATGATTGCAGGTTTGAATCATCAAGTAGTGAGACTTATCAACATAGCGAAACCCTGTTTCAAAATAAAAATAAAATAGTGCTGGGGTCTACCATACACACACACACACACACACACACACACACACACACACACACACACACACAAGTCTGTTTGCATATGTGGTCAATAACAATTATTTTTAAAAATATTACATGAGAAATAATATATGAAGCAAGGAAAATGGAAAATGTTGATAGTATGTTGGGAAGCTTTGTGTGGTTTATTTTTGTGGCAGATCTTCATCTGCAGTGGAACCAATCTAAGGGCAGGTGTCTGACTAATCTAAACAATGGCTTTTGTTGTCAGCACCATGCATGGTATACATGCAGATGTGTATGCATATAGAATGACATTATAAATAAAATAATAATAGCTATCATTTACTAAGAACCTAATATTGAATTTAATCCTCATCATGATTCAATTATACAAATACACATGCATATTATATAAATAGGATATATTTATATGTTTATGTATCTATGTACCTATCAATCATCTATCTATCATATATATACATACATATACATACATATATATATATTATTTGTACCTCAAGTAAATATATAAATATATATCCAAAGTTACCCAGTAAGGAAATACATTTGAACTGACCCAGATAGGTATGATATCAAAGAGACATTTGTACCAAAATATCTAAGACACCTGAATGATGACAATGTCTATCTCTTGCACTCATGACTTAGAGCCAGAATTAGTCAAATATGTGTCATAAGAAATAACATAACCCATTTTAAACATCAACTAATATGAACTACAATGTTTCATTAACTTTAAAAACCCTTCCCCCGACCATTGCAGTATAAGATCTAGTTTTCAAAATAATAATAACATTAACCATCTTGCTTAAAAATTGCATCAGTAGCAAAAAATGAGTGATATATAGACTGCTTATGTAGAGGATTGGCCCTCATTGCCTCCCCACCCTGAGCATTCCAGGCCATTTTCTACCATGAGCTTGGAAATTCTGCTTTACTATGTCCTTGGAATGGTTCTGCCCTCCTACCTGAAGGCTTTTCCTATTCCAGCTGACCATATGGTGGCTGTTTAGATAGCCCGCTGCTGTCTGTCCTCTGCACATGGATATTAAAGCAGTGCTCTTGCAAAGGGACAGTGCAGAGGCCTCTTTATACATTTTTTCCTATCTAGTAAGCATTTTGTCTATGCTACATACCGTATTATAATATATAGAACTTGTGGTTATACTATATGTATTAATAAATACATAGAATGTGTGTTTATGTGTAAAATTAGAGGATGTTGATTCAAGAGAATTTTCACAAATAAGGGCTTATTTGTACCTCAAGTAAATAAAACCTTTCATTGTCCTCTCATTCTATAATTCTGTATGGGAAGGGTATTTATGCAGGACTGAAAATGGGGGAAAACGAGAAAGAGAAAAAAATGATGTCTGTTTTTAAGTAGGTATAGAGACCTGAGACTCACAATAAGTATTATAAAAACAATCTGTCATCTATTTTACTTAGGCATCTAATGTATCATAAATTATTTATTAAGCTTCTATTGCACTATAAGCACTTTGCATTTATTATTTCAATTCTTGCAACAATGCTATTAGGAAAATATCATTATTCCTCTTTTACAGACTAAGAAACTGAGGCTCAAATAACTGAGGAAACTTATTTAATAGAACATAATTAGTGACAAGTTGGGGCCAGATTGGCATTGCTGCCCAAACAACTTCAGTCACAACATTCTTTGTACTGTTAGGCAGCAGGTCTTTGTGCTACAGACACTGCTGGGTGAGTCACAGAGATGAATATACAACCTAGTAGGGAAGATAGACCAGCCAAATTTCCATTGTGGTCACATAGGTAACTGCTGTGGAGCAAAGACCAAATTAACTCTGGACTCCAGAGAAAGAGAACAGTAATGTCTCTGGAGTTGGCATCAGGGATGAGGGGATTGGTCAAAAGAAAAACATCTTTGATAAGAGCAAGACATGAAGCTTTGGCTATAGAAAGGAAATGAGGACTTGCTCTTTTATTTATTTATTTATTTATTTATTTATTTATTTATTTTTATTTGATTTCTTTCTACATAACCTATCAGCTGGAGAAGATGGAGTATGTGCCTCCATCATCTTTCCTGCTCCAAAGAGATGATCCAAACTAACCAGCAAAAGTGATGAGCTGGAAATACTAAATGAGATCATTTCTTTTCTACCCTCAACCCTCAAGTGTTTGTTTTTGAATGTAATCCTGTCCCTGGGAATTGTTTTCATGTATTCTTCAGCACAGAGGATGAACTAATAAGGACCTCAAATAACAAAATACCCAGATATACAAGGAGGGCATTTTTGAGCAAGGTCTACTTTCCTTTAGTCAGTCAAGGCCACAGGTGCATATTTGAGAGAGGAAATACTAAGTCTTACCCCGAAAAATAAAATACTTAAGGATAAACCTAACCAAAGAGGTAAAAGACCTCTATAAGGAAAGCTATAAAAAGTTGAAAAAAGAAATTGGTGAAGACCTTAGAAGATGGAAAGATCTTCCATGCTCTTGGATAGGCAGAATAAATATCATCAAAATGGCCATCCTTCCCAAAAGGGATCTACAGATTCAATGCAATACCCATGAAATTACCAAGGTCACTCCTCACAGACATAGAAAAATCAGTCCTTAAATTCATTTGGAACAACAAAAAGCCCAGGATAGCCAAAGTAGTTCTTAGCAACAAGAACCATGCAGGAGGTATCACAATACCTGACTTCAAACTCTACTGCAAAGCCACAGTAATAAAAACAGCATGGTATTGGCACAAAAACAGACACATAGACCAATGGAGCAGAATAGAAGACTCAGAAACAGACCCACATGCTTACAGTCAATTGATTTTTGACAAAGGAGCCAAAAATATACACTGGAAAAAAGATAGCTTCTTTAACAAATGGTGTTGGCAAAACTGGTTAACCATATGCAGGAAAGTAAACCCCACTTTCTCACCCTGCACAAGAGTCAACTCAAGGTGGATCAAAGACCTGGAAGTCAGGCCAGAGACCTTGCAGTTACTTGAAGAGGGCATAGGCCCAACACTTCAACACACAGGCACAGGTGAAAACTTTCTCAACAAGACCCCAAAAGTACAAGCAACTCAAAGGAAGATCAATACATGGGATTGCATTAAACTGAAGAGCTTCTGTGCAGGAAAGGAAACTATCAAGAACCTCAACAGAGAGCCCACAGAGTGGGAGAAAATTTTTGCCAGCTACTCTTCTGATAGAGGTCTATTATATAGGATATACAGAGAGCTCAAGAAAATCACAGCTAAGAAAACAAATAACCCAATAAAAAATGGGCAAAGGATCTAAATAGACACTTCACAAAAGAAGAAATGCAAATGGCCAATAAATGTATGAGGAAATGTTCTACATAATTAGCAATCGGAGAGATGCAAATCAAAACTACCCTGAGATTTTACCTAATTCCAATCAGAATGGCAATCATCAAAAACACAAACAACAACAAATGCTGCCGAGGGTGTGGAGAAGAGGGAACCCTAATACATTGTTGGTGGGATTGCAAATTAGTGCAACCACTTCGGAAAACAGTATGGAGCATCCTCAGACGAATGATAATGAATCTACCATATGATCCAGCAATACCACTTCTAGGTATCTACCCAAAAGAATGGAAACCAAACTATCAGACCAATGCATGTATATCTATGTTTATAGCTGCACAATTTACAATTGCCAAACTATGGAAACAGCCAAGATGTCCATTGACAGATGAATGGATTGCAAAACTATAGGATATGTACACAATGGAATTTTACTCAGCCACAAAGAAGAACAAAATCATATTATTTGCAGGGAAATTGATGCAAGTGGGAAACATTATGTTAAGTGATATTAGTCAGTCACAAAGGGTAAAAAAGCATATGTTCTCCCTAATATGTGGATGCTAGGGAGAAGGTGGGGCATAAGAGGGACTCCAGATGAAAAAGGAGAAACCCTAG
>PVLC010014275.1:0-39427 GCA_004027655.1 Graphiurus murinus
AGTTACAGTAATAGACTTGGGTTCTATTTGGAATTTTTAGTTCTAAAGAGCAGAGAATTCTGCTCATTTGCTTGTCTTTCCTATTTCTCACCATGAAAAGCATTTGATGCTTTTGATTCAATCTTCTAAACAATTTTAAGAGTTTGGAAGTAACATTACTCTTTTATAGAGTGAGAAGTTAAGACCCACAGGATTTTAGTGACAATATCAAGATGTGCTGCTAGTAAGTAGCAGGGACGAGTCATGAATTCAAGTATTTTGTGTCCAAATCCCATTTTCTTTCTATGATATCACACAACAGGCTGCGAAACAAAGGCTGTTGTCATAGCCACAAGTTGTGTGATGTTAGGCAGGTCACTTCATAAGCTCTTCTAAAATCTGCCATGAAATTATTTCTCAAAAAAGTATAAAAGCAAAATTTATTTAAATGATGGATGGATGGTTGTCAACATCATATGGGTGTATAAGATCTGCATCACTAAAAATCCCTGGTGCATTAAAGATGAAACAGACAGCATAAATCTTGGATAACATTTAGCAGTCTTATCATTCAGATGGTCCTCCAGCCTGGCAACTCAGGAGAATCCCTGGAGGACTTTCCAAAGATAGGGTGGTGTCCAGGCATATGTTTTTCTTTTAAAACTTCCAGGTGAGTAAAATATACAACTAACATTGAAAATTCCTAGGAGTTGAATCCTAGGGCATTTACTCCTAAGCTGCACTCTCAGCCCAATTTTATTTATTTTTGAAACAGGGTCTCACTAAGTTGCTGAGTCTGGCATCCAATCTGCAATTCTCCTGTCTCAGCCTCCCAAGTACTAGAATTATAGGCATGTGCCATAGCACCCAGATTGAACACCCTTTTTATTCACTGGCAGATAATAATAAGATTCAGCTGGTTGCTGTGGCTGAATGTGGGAAACACATCTGGAACTAACATGTGGGAGGTGTTGATGCCCTCTCATATTCATTCGGCAAAATGCCTAGAGCTGACGTTACATTTTAGAATGTCTGTCAGGGGGGAAAAAAATCTAGAAAAGCTCAGAATTGGTCCCCGGAATACTTAAAAGAACATGGATGCTAGGATGTTATACAACATGTTATTGAGTAATTATGAATACCTAACTTTAAGACTTGTGAAGAAAGACTTCAACTGACTAAAGTACTCCTAACTTTAGGACTTTCTTCACAAGTCTTAAAGTTAGGTGTTCTTATAATCCTCTTATATGTATATTCACAAAGAACATTATTTTTGTGAAGTATATTATTATATTTACCTTGTTGGACTTCTGTGAATATTTTTGCTGTTATTTACATATATTATGAAAAATGTTTTACTTAGGACTCTTTTTTTTGTGGTACTAGGGATTGAACTCAGGGGCGTTCTACCTCCGAGCTACGCCCCCAGCCCTATTTTTTATTCTTTATTTTGAAACCGAGTCTCACTAAGTTGCGGAGTGCCTCACTAGGTAGCTGAGGCTGGCCTCGAACCCGGATCCTCTGGTCTCAGCCTCCCGAATGCTGGGATTACAAGCATGCGCCACCACGCCCGGCTTACTTAGGACTCTTTAAAGAGATATTATATGCTCTTTTGGGAAATGAAATTACTCTGCTTTTTGTTAAAAATCCCATGTTCCCATAAGTGTTCGAAGGAGAGTTGTTCTTTGATAAAATAAACATAGAAAAGTTTAACTTTTTCATACCAGGGAAATGGAAAGCAAAATTTCAACTAACGTTAACCATTTCCAGGTAAAAATCTGGATGGACTTTTATTTGAAAACAAGCAAAAAACACTGAGCTGTCATAGTAGTCTATCAGTGTTGTGTCAAGAACTGAGAAGTTAGTAACCAAGAGTGAAATTTTAGTATGAAATCCTTTCTCTGTTCTTTTTACAGAAGCATATCTTCCTCATCATACTCAAATCTATAAACTTTGTTATGTCTGGTCTTTTGGTGAGAGGAACGACTGACAAACCCTCACCCTTTTACTTTCTCCTATGTACCATCTTTCACACACCTTACTAAATCTTCCCATTGAGGAATCCAAATCTCAAAAGCAAGGCATTTCCACCAAATTCCTAGTGAGGATTGAAACTTTCTTAAAAGGAGAAAGGAGAATGTGTCATAGCCATTTTGAAACCACACTTTTGCAGATATTGCTATCTTTATGATTATATGTGTGTGCAGTTGAACCTGGAATAATGGGCAACTTTACCTGCTACATTACGATAATATAAAAGATCAGGAGGGGCTGTCAGAAAATAATGCGGTGTCAACACTTAAAGCAAATGAATGCTACAATAAGAAATTTGTCTTCCTTCTACAGATAGCATTATTTTTTAGTATTTTGTGTTTCAGCTACTACATATGCAAAAGGAACCAGCATGTGTCTCTGTAATGTTTGCATTTATAAATTCATACATCATTTGTTCAAGATCCCAAGTCTTTTGTTCAAAAGTTTGGTTTGTCTTTCCTTTTATATTTTCTATATTTTGAGTTGAGTGCATGAGAAAGCTGCATAATTCTCAAGCATATGAAAGCACCTAGATGTTCTTACTATTTGGTCTTCTTAGCTTTCTAGTATATGCCACAGAGTTGCAGGAAGAACCCTCTTCTTCTGTTACTATTCAACAACTTGAGTATTTCCTCAGTGAGGGATTAAGCAGAGACTTACAAAAGATGGGCACCTGTTCTTCATCCATGAATGTCTGAGCAGCTTGCAAAGCTTACTGAAGCTTGATGCCTCCAAAGCAATCCTTTTATAAACCAGCTCCAGCTCCCATGTTGTCATCATCTGCCAAACTAGCCTTTTATTTACATTATCACCTGCTTCTACCATGATGAGATATCTGGCCCTTAGTTTATAAATGCTTGTAGGAACCTTATATGTGAGTAGATAGGTAAGAGGAAACAAATTTGTGGTGGAAATAATCACTATTTCCAAAATAAGAATTTTGAAACTGTCTATGCCATAAAAAATGAAAAACAAACTTATCAGAGTATATTTAAAGTCAAACAAACCAATGGTGTCTAATAATATGTGTTTAATAATGTATTTTATATTTTAATAAACCAGCTGATACCTTTTATGAAAGCAGCCTCAACAAAGAACTTCTATGTGTTATAACCCGCTAAGAAACACCTTACACAATTCTACAAAGAAATTAAATAATAATGTTGAGAACAAACTGAAATTCTGTTTTAGTTGGAAGAGTAATTAGCACAGATTTTTATTAAAATTCTATTTATGATGTTTATCCTTTTCTTAATGTCTTTGAGACAACTTAAAGTTATTTCTCAATTTCAGCACATAAATATCTTGTCATTTAGAATTTCATATAGGAGATAGTTGGAGTAGTTTTTATTTTTTCTATTATGCTTTTTTATAGGTAAGTAGCCATATTAGCCAAAAAGAGAAAAAGAACCCATTGAAACAGCAATCCATTTCCCTTGTTAGTTGATCTGGTACAATTGGTGACTAATTTTCTTTCTTTTCCCATTGGTGCTGAATAAAATGCCTTTGCATTATTGCCTATTTTGTATTTTGCATGAACCTATAATTTATTTATTTATTTCGGTACTGGGGATTGAAGTCAGGGGCATTCTACCTCCGAGCTACACCCCCAGCCCTATTTTTTATTCTTTATTTTGAAACCGAGTCTAACTAAGTTGCGGAGTGCCTCACTAGGTAGCTGAGGCTAACCGCGAACCTGGATCCTCCGGTCTCAGCCTCCCGAATGCTATGAACCTATAATTTAAATTCTACACAGGAAGGATTTAAGAGACATGTTTTCCTTTAAATGCATGCTCAACTTTAATGGCAAATAGTAAGCCAGAATCTTTTATGAAATAAAAAAATGAAATGACAACTTATAATTTTAGCCATTGTCATTCTGATACCATAATAACCTGAAAAAAGAGTTTGATTTCCATCTAATTGGACAATACTGTGTGTATTAGCCTAGTTAAATTAGCAGTAACCAAAATAACGTATTTTGGTTTAGCTCTTTTAACAAGGCTAGACTGACACAAAGCAATGAAACTGTTCATCCATTTGGGGCCTCAAAGGTAGGCATTCAATAGATACTTATTGAATTTATGAGTAAATAAGTATCTGGGTCAAATCTTGGAGTCTTTGTTACTGAATTTTGAACTTGGACAAAATCGTTATTTTAAACTAAATAAAAAGTCATAGACAGTTTAATGTTCCCAATGTAATATTTTCCTTAAATATCAGTGTGGTAGTTGTATACATTTTTATGAAAAAAAATGCCATACACTGACTTAAATTATAATCTAGTTGTTAAAAGTGAGTTATAGCTAATAATTTAGTGATCAGGCCTGGTAGGTCAAAGAATTTTATCTCCCTCCCTCCCTTCCTTTCTTTCTTTTCTCTTTCTTTCTTTCTTTCTTTTTTTTTTGTTTGTTTTTTTAATAGTCTGGAGATTGAATCCAGGAGCATTCTATCTATGAGCTATACCCCTGGCCCTTTTAATTTTTTGTTTTGAAACAAGGTCTCACTAGGTTGTTGAGAGTCTTGCTAAGTTGCTGAAGCTGGTCTCAAATCTGTGATCCCCCTGTCTCAGCCTCCCTAGTACCAGGATTACAGGCATGAACCACCATCCCTGGATTTGTGATCTTTCTTAATACTCAGAATAAATAGAATATAGTCACTCTTGCAGCAAATATGAAAGCTGAAATATCATAGTGAGTTTTCTCAGTGCTGTTGCCAGGAAATATTATATCTCCAGATTATGATAGTTTGAATAAGGGTAGAATCATTAAATTGTAAAATTTTAGAGCTGGGAAGGATTTTTAAGTTTATCTGATGAAAACACATTAGTTTATAACAAAAAACTGAAACTCATGCAGTGATGAATCAAACCAACACAATGAATGTTTTAATTAAATAAGTTGTATCTGTATAGTTCCAAGTAGATACTCCTTTGTATTTTGAACTTGTCTTTCAGAAGATTTTATGTAAACTTACTGCTCATTTTTAGGTACCTGTGGCCTCTTTTATCTCCCATGAAATATTGATTTTACCCTGTTAACAATTGTGTTTGTCTATATTAGCAGGATGAAAATGTCTTCATGGTAGAGGATTTGTCTTACTCTGTTTTGTACTTTCATACCTTCCATTTTAATCACCATGACTGTCACAGAGCAATTCTTCAAATATTTGGGAAATGAATTAATGTCCCATGGCAATAAGAAAAATTAGTAAGCATTCAAGTAATAAATCATGTATCTATTAAAATGTACAATTAACAAAGGTAAACATGTGTTCCATTTTTCTTCCCACAGTCTCCAAACGTCCACAACTACCCCGATATGGAAGCTGTTCCCCTGTTGCTAAATAATGTGAAAGGGGAGCCCCCGGAGGACTCATTATCTATAGATCACTTCCAAACACAAACTGAGCCAGTGGACTTGTCAATAAACAAAGCCAGGACATCCCCTACTGCCGTTTCATCCTCCCCGGTTTCCATGACAGCGTCCGCCTCCTCGCCTTCTTCAACTTCAACCTCTTCATCATCATCTAGTCGTCCAGCCTCATCCCCAACTGTTATCACATCAGTATCTTCAGCGTCATCTTCGTCAACAGTATTAACTCCAGGACCCCTTGTTGCCTCTGCATCTGGCGTGGGAGGCCAGCAGTTTTTGCACATTATCCATCCTGTACCGCCTTCAAGTCCCATGAATTTACAGTCTAACAAACTGAGTCATGTTCACCGCATCCCCGTGGTGGTACAGTCGGTGCCTGTTGTCTACACAGCTGTACGGTCACCTGGAAATGTGAACAACACTATTGTCGTGCCGCTGTTGGAGGATGGGAGAAGCCATGGCAAAGGTAAGAGACACAAACAAAGCCCTGAGTCATTTCACTAGAAATAATATCCATTTGTTTAATCAATGGAACTTTGAGTCTCTGCAAACACGGCATCCAAAGAAGCTCTGTGTGGAACTACTTAGGCCAACCAATCAGCCATTGAATAAAGCAGTGTAGTGGGAACCATATTTATGTAGGTCTATGCTTCAGTCTTCCTTAGTCTGTATTTTTATTGACCAGGTCATCTAATGTCAGAATTCAGACATACAAATTTGTAAAATAAATACTTACCTTTAAACGCTCTGGTGGTAAAGGAAGTTTATGGTTTGTGGAATTACTTATGAAGTACAAATGTATAAGTCCCTCATAGAAATGAATAATTATGAATTCTCTAAAGTAAATCAGTGTGTTGATTCTTATTTTGTTTAGGATGAAGCTTATTATTATTTGTACTATACTGGTGGTTGAACCCAGGGACATTCTACCTTTGAGCTATATCCTCAGCCCTTTTTAATTTTTTTTTTTTTTAATTTTGAAACAAGGTCTTGCTAAGTTGTTGAGGCTGATCTTGAATCTATGATCCTCCTGTCTCAGCCTCCTTACAGATGTGCACCAAAATGCCCTGCAGACTAGAATTTATTTGGATGGCAGTAATATAAAATGTCATGAAGTTGCAATTCCTGGAATCTGTTCATTCACTTTTGAGTGACTTGTAGGTTAACATTGAAACAATTCCAAAGTTGTATGTTTGAGTATAAGAGTATCATGTAGCTTGGGTTTTTATCTTACAAGTTTAAGTTATTATTCTAAATAATAGGCTGACTTCATACAATGGAAATATTTCAAAATAAAATACTTTGATATTAAAAACGAAAGTGTTTAGAAGTCAGGAAGATACTTTGCCACATGACTGTGTGAAAAATACCTAATTATTTCCCTAAATTTGATAGTTATGAATTCTATCATAAAGTTGTTTTCTACT
Organism: Graphiurus murinus; assembly: GCA_004027655.1. Taxonomy (NCBI): domain Eukaryota; kingdom Metazoa; phylum Chordata; class Mammalia; order Rodentia; family Gliridae; genus Graphiurus; species Graphiurus murinus. Next base: position 6,815 of record PVLC010014275.1, read on the forward strand.
TGAAAGTTCTTGTTTTATTTAAAATTTAACTAGAAGGAGTTGTTGTAGGATGTTATTATCTATTCTTTCTTCCCTACCCATCTATAGAAATGTAAAATCTCGTAGTCATTGACTTGCTCCTTTTTAAATAGAATTCATATGTATGTATTTTGTCTTCAGGGCCTAGAAATTATGCAATATTAAGACATTATTTTTTGCTTCTTTGGTATTGTATTACACTGAGATCTGTAATAAAAATATGATTGATGAATACATAAAATATTGTCTTCTCATAAAATGCTAGTAAACATGGTGGTTTGTGTTCCTGTATAAGGTAGGATTCAATATACAGAGATTATATTTGATTGAAAACTTAGAAAATTTTTACAAATATATACTACTGAATTACATATTTACTATTGGCAAGTTATTGTTTTAGCTACATTGAGTTTCTTCATAGTACTGAAATAAATTTCACCTTTCCAGTTTAAAAAAGTTAAAATTTTATGATTTAGAGCATACAGAATTTTAGTCTGCAAAGTTGAGATAGATAGGGAGAGAAAAAAAGAGGAATTAGGGAACCTTTTCATGGATTAAGCCAAACCCTTTTTAATATTGCTTATACTTCCTATCAAAATGAACAAATCTTTTGAATAATAACTTAAGGCCAAATCAAATATTTGTTTTTCTTCATAATTTAGAGATATGATTTTAGCCATTTTAAGAATTAGGCACAAACAAATAGTGAAACATTCAGGTTTGCATATTTCATTATTTTACATGTGTTTATGTGTGTACTATAGAGTCCAGTTTTTCTGCAATCCTGCTTTCATTAGGAAGTTGATTAATAAATATTTTAATGTTGCTCATGACCTTTTTTACAGTTTTGTCTCACTAATGAAGGAAGCAAAAGAGCTATCTTTTATTTGCCATTATCATTTTATGGGAGAGGTTATTTTTATTTAATATGGATATATAAAGTATATAGCTAAAATTTAATTTTCTAGAAAATGTATCATCGCAGAAGATCTTTAAGACTTAGACTGTAATTTGTTGTCTAAATGAGTATGTTCATTAGTTTTGTGTAGCATTCTTTACTTGGTAGTTTTTTAATATCAAGAATAAAAATTTATTTAATCATAAACCTGCTGGACTGTGCTGTGGTTGTTAGGAACATGAGATTTAAAATCAAAGATGTATGACTTAAAATCCAACTTAAAGTTGTGGATATGGAAAAGATTTATTTATTGTACTGGGGTTTTAACTAGAGAGTGGTATTTCTACTGCTGAAATACAACCCTATCTCTTTATTTTTTATTTCAAAATAGGGTCATGTTACATTATCGTGCACTAGCCTCAAACCTGCTATCCTCCTGTCTCATCCTCCTAATTGGAAAGACATTTAATCTCATTAATTCTCATTTTTATTAGCTATGAATGGGGATAAAAATATGATCTATGCGGAGATTGTTGGGAAGATTAATGGAGAACATAATGCAAATGTTTAGCATTGATCATGTATCAATAAATATTTACACTTATTTATCATTATTATCTTTCCTGAGCAATATCGGAAGCAATAATGTTCAAGATTTTCTTTTCTATAAAAACAAAGTTGGAGCAAGAAAAATCTTGTTGAATTTTAAAAAGAAAAACAACCCAAAAAGTTAGTATGAAAATGTTTCTTAAAGTTGTTACTGTAAAGGATGAGAAATTAGTATGAGAAATTGTCTAGAAACATCCCATTTTTCTATTTTTATTAGTTTGTATTAAGTTTTTACGATCAGCATATTCTACAAATATTGCTATAGCATTTTATAAGTTGTTTAACTGATTAATTAGGTGATAGTAAATGTGTCTGGTGGAGGAGGCTTGCCTTCCTCACAGAGTGAATAAAGGAAAGGGCATTTCAGTAACTCCTCAAGTCCTTTGTCTTCACCTGGGCATCTGGGCAGTAGGCCAGCAATGAAATGGCCGAGTGATCAAGGGAGCCTCTCTTTCTCTTCCTACTTAGGACTTGTATGTCTGGAATAGATGAGGAAAAAAAAAAGCATTTGGGGAACTGGATTTTCAAAATGCTAATAACAAAGACACAAAATATAACTTATAAATTAGATAATTATACTGGCTAATTACTTTTAAAGTTGGTACCATGTATCTAGTCTCTAATAGAGAAACAATTACCCCTATATGTCACATTACACAAGGGATTGTGAATGAACACATCTGTTTCTAAGCTAACTTACCACGTCTATTGGGTCATTTGTTCATTCGAATGTTTATTGGACATCTACACTTACCAGGCATTATCGATGCCAAGGATACAGTGTTGAAAAAGACAGATGCTCTTTCTATTTCACAGTGCTTAAAGTCTAATGGGAGATATCAACATTAAACAACTAAATGAGAAAAATAATTAGATGACTGTTAATTGTTGAAAGAGTTGAACTAAAACATAAACCAGCCAGGGGTTTGCTCAGAAGAAGGAAATTAATTATAATCACAAGTGGAAAGTTGCATTCAATGAAACTACTTTTCGATGAAAGTATTTTCATGTAGGATATTACATAAGAAAGGAAGATGGGCCGGGTGTGGGGGCGCACGCTTGTAATCCCAGCATTCAGGAGGCTGAGACCGGAGGATCCAGGTTTGTGGTCAGCCTCAACTACCTAGTAAGGCACTCCGCAACTTAGTGAGACTCGGTTTCAAAATAAAGAATAAAAAATAGGGCTGGGGGTATAGCTCGGAGGTAGAATGTCCCTGAGTTCAATCCCAGCACCACAAAAAGAAAGGAAGGAAGATGGAAGGAAGAAATGTTTTGACATTTGAGTAGTGGGTGCCCAGAGGGGACGGTGAGGGCTTGGGAGAATGGTGGGCTCAGACTTCCACATGGGATGCTTGAGTAAAAAGAGAAGGATAGGAAAATGCTTTCTGGTGAGCCAGAAGTTCAGCCCATCCAAGCAGGTTGTTAGCAAACCCAGAACATGCAGCTATCTCAGTGGGGCCTTGAATGTAGTATGAGATATAAAGAAAAATGGAATAATGTTCTAGAAGGTATAGTAAATGAACATTGCTTGGAATAGAGCTATGAGAGGGAGAAGTTCATAGTATATATCCTAGGGGAATTGCATCTTTTTTTTTTTAACTGGTATTAAGTAGCAGAAAAGCATGAAGTGTCATAACAAATTCTAGGGAAAGCTTTTCTTGGTTCATAACTCCCTCAATGGAAGAGTTAGCCCTGTTGAGAATTCCTGCTCCTTCTAGTAGATAATGTATATTTACTATATGCCAAGCATAGTTTTAGAACTGGGATTCCAAGGTAAGCATTAAACAACTAAATTAGAAAAATAATTAGACCGTTAATTGTGGGTAGAGTTGAACTAAAACATAAACCAGCCAGGAGTTTGCTCAGAAGAAAAGTACAATCACAAATGGAAAGTTGCATTCGATGTAATTATTTTCATGTAGAATATTACATAAGGAAGGAAGAAATGTTTTGACATTTGAGTAGTGGGTGCCCAGAGGGAAGGTGATATCCTGCACCTTCCATTCTTGTAGGGAAGACCTTTAATCATTCTCAGATGGTGTCAGTGCTAGGAAGGAAAGGCATCAGAAAAAGAGGGAATGTTAATAGGAGAAGGAGGCAATTTTAGGTGTAATCGAAGAAGACATCTCTAAGAAATAAACTACATTAATCATACCTAGGAAAGACTGTTCCAGAAAAGGAGAACTGTAGGTTCTACAATCCTGGGACTCAAATACGCATGACTGGCACGAGAAGGAGAAGGAAGCTCAGGAGGCCGGAGAAGAGAGGGTAGTAGGAGCGGCGGGATGAGGGCTAAGTCGTGGGCTGGGGTCAGAGCAGGTTCAGCCTCTCAGGCCATGGTATAAATTCTTTGGGTTTTGATATATATATATAAAGCTGATGGTACGGAAACTTTGAGCAGGAGTGTGACGAGATCTGTTCTACCTTTAACAACAATCATCAGGCCAATGCCTATGGAGAGAACATGGGGCAGAGTCACATTAGGAAGACCTCCCAGGGGACGGCTGCGATGTGGGCAGAGAGTAGAAGTAGGGATGAGTGCCAGGATTTTGGCTGAGCTATTGAACAAAGTGGTGCTTTTCCCTAAGATCAGCAGCCTGGGGCTGAGAAGGGAAAATCCCCTAGAGACATATTAAATTGGACATGCCTGTTCTACATTTGGAGAATAAGAGATGGAAGTTGGACAAATGAGTTTGGGGCTTCCAGGAAAGAAGAGGCAGGTTCGGGAGAATAAATACGGAGTTTATTAGGGCAGAAGAGAGGTATTCCATGGTGTGGGCTGCCCTGAATCATCATGAGTGAGATCCGGGATAGAGGAGAGGCATGATAAGCCAAGAGGCTCAGCATTTGGAGGGGAGCGAGAGAAGAGGGACCCAGCAGTGTGGGAGGATCTGCTGGTGAGGGTGAAGGAAGGAGGTTTAAGTTGCACCAAATGCTGCTCATGGGTGAATCAAATGACCAAATGAGGACGGAGAATGGGAAAAGGTGAGGGAGAGTTCCTGGGTGACACCCCGGGCAGTGTGTTGGTGGAGTGGGAGGACAGAGGACTGAGGTGAGTTCTTGTTCAGACGGGAAGTGAGGAAGGGGAGGCCGCAAGTCTGGATGGCTTTTTGGAGTAGTTTTGCTGCAAAGAGGTGTAGAGATGTGGAATGACAGCTAGTGAGGCATTTAGGCTCTCCAGGGAGGGGCTCTAAGTGTGGGACAGAGTACTGCATTTCTGTGTGTTATCAAGAATAATCCAAGCTGGGTGTGGTGGCACATGCTTTTTTTTTGGTACTGGTGATTGAACTCAGTGGCATTCTACCTCCGAGCTACACCCCTAGCCCTATTTTCCTATTTTTTATTCTTTATTTTGAAACAGGGTCTCACTAAGTTGCAGAGTGCCTCACCAGGTAGCTAAGGCTGACCATGAACCCAGGTCCTCCGGTCTCAGCCTCCCAAATGCTGGGATTACAAGCATGTGCCACCACGCCCCGCTGGCACTCGCTTTTAATCCATGTACTTGGGAGGCTGAGACAGAAGGATCACAGGTTCACGGACAGCCTCAGCTACTTAGTGAGACCCTCTGCAATTTAGTGAGACCTTGTTTCAAAATAAAGAATAAAAAATAGGACTGGGGGTGTAACTCAGAGGTAGAATGCGGCTGGGTTCAATCCTCAGTACTGCAAAAATAATAATAATAATAATAATAATAATAATAATAATAATAATAATAATAATAAATAATCCAACAGAGAGAATAAATAATTCTGTAGAGGAAAGAATTATAGAAGCAAAATTCTCACTTAAGCATTATTGCTTATGTTATACTGTGGAGTAAGTATATCTTCAGATAGTTAATTTGAAATCTAAAGTCAATTTATTATATTGAAAAAATTGTTAGGAAGAAGATACATAATGAAAAATGCAAGGAAGGGCAAATGATAGTAATCTAGGATTAACAATGAAAAATTTTTAAAAACTAAGTAAAACATAGGTTCCATTGATAATTCTAAGTAAAAAGATAGAGGCTAATGATCTGGGATTCGAAATGAAAAGCAAAAGTCAAGTAAAATTTGGGTTTTTCTGATAATTATGAACATGACACCAAAATTAACATAATAAAAATCAAATACTTCTCACTGTCTAGTAAAGTGCACAGAATAATTACAACAGCACATAGACCCCAAATAATGTGTAGTGGCCTTTTAAAGGTAATTTTTACATTTTAATGTTAATAGGTATTATGCAGTAGAAATTCAAGGTACTTAAAGGGCAGTACTATGGCCAATTTGGGAAAATCCAATTAAAGAACTAGAAAACATGGACTTAGCTCCTCTGTCCCATCTCTGAGCTCATCCTTTCTCCCTGTAGATAGAGGAACAGGTAGCATCGATGCCCAGGAATGGGACCAGGATGTGATCGATTAATGGCTTTGGAACTGTCGGCCTGAAAAAGCCTGGTAGAGCCAAGTGGGTATCTCATTATTTTCTAGTTTTCTTCCTTAACCACTTAATCTTTTTAACCGACCATGAATATAGTCGATTATTTCTCTCCCTTGCCCACATTGTCATTTCCTCCTTAAGCACTCAACTTTCCATCTGACAGTAAAGAAATAGATTACCTGGAGGGATAGAGTCTAGTCAAGTGTCCTACACAGACATGTTTTCTCTTATGCAAATGTATTACCAGCAACCCAGACTATCAGTTATGCAAAACATGTTGACTGCATTAAGACTATTTATTGGAATAGCGTCCTTACTGTATGTCATAAGTACGTTATTCTTGATTTAAAACAATTGTGCAATTAGATCCTTGAGTACTTTTTCCTAAAATAACACTAAGAAACCAACCTGATCTGGCTGTGTGGTTTCATCGGTCACTCCTTCAAAAGTGCTGCTTTCTGATTATATTTAGGCGCAGACACACAGTAAAGAACCCTCCAAAAATAATACCTCCTTTTCATAGCACCCATTCGGGAGTTTCAGAGGGAGGTGACCATGGGCAAAGTTGAAATCCTCACACCCCATTTTCTTCCTGTAGGCTGTTGCTTTTCTGAGCAGCTTACAGGAAAAAGCCACGAGTGTATTTTTAGTCTTAGGCCATTTATATTTGTGAAAGGAAATATGGTCGCTGCGGTTGCTGCCCCACGCGCTGGATGCTGTGACCCTGGTTCTTGGCGCACTGCATGCTCCTGGAAGCCCAGGGCAACCCCTGTTTCAGAGCTCATGGTTGTATTAATCTTATTCTGTTGTCAGCTTTCCTACTTGTCGCCAGTCATGGTTCTTGTCACAGACTCACTTCTTCTGTCCACTTTACACACGCCTATCCTCTTTTAGTTCACCATTCGGGGGAACCCTGGTGTCATCTGTCTATATGACCAGAATAGTCCTGGGCAGCTGACCTGTGCTTATGTGTATAGTTTTTCTTGGCTCCTTGACTGACTGACTGAACTACCACTTCTTCCTTTGGTAAATTTATTCTACTTTTAAGTGTGGTAACTACTAGATATAGACTAATACTTTAATTATTAGTTAGATTTTTTTTTTATCCACAAACCGTCTAGTTACTTATTATTTTTAAAATGTTGCTTACTGGGAAATGGTACTGGAGTGTTGCTATGTTTTTGGTTTATGCTTAAGTATAGATTTTGATAAAACTGGAGTGTTTCAGTATTGTCATTGTAAAACAAAAGCAGGAGCTTGTTGAATAGAGAAAGGCAGACAGCCTGTATTTATGAAAAATTTAGTTTTAACTAGGCATTCAGAATGCTTTATTTTATACAGTTACATTGGTGATTTGTTGTTTGTTTTTACCTGATTTTCAGCATGGAATAGAAACTTTTCTGTATTTTTTCACTTCTGGGCATGCACATGAGGTTGAATAGATTCCACTAAAAACTGGCTGCTCATGCTCTTGTTTATCTGCAATATCTACAGTCTGTCGATGCTACTACTTCATCTGGCATAGATTGGTTTAGTTTAAAAATTGATGATAATAACTGACTCAGAGGAGACAGAAGCTCTGTTAATCTAAGAGAATTAGCAAAAAAGACAAACCTATAGGTAAGCTTCTCACAGATAACACACCAAGGAGTAGATTTGGTTGGCTCCTCAACTCCCTGAGTTAAATTAGGAAATATAAGTACAAAGGGAAAAAGAAGACCAAAAGGAAAGTGTGGGTACCTGTATGGGTGGGAGGGTCCACTTTAAGAGGATCTATTAAGGATATGAAGATTGAGACAAATCTGTTTGTTAGGTAAAGTAGCTAAACCAAGAAGTTAACAGAATAGATTTTGTGTTCATTCTCTTATAAAGAATATTAAGAGCTACTGAATAAAATAGCCTCCCATACCATTTTTATTTGTTAGAACAAGTTTCTTTCTTATAATGAGACTTGATTTATATTTAAATAGATTTCTGCATTTTTAACTAGTATACTCTTCTAATATAGTCTCCATATTCATTTTTTGTCACATCTGAGAAGTTTTCTCTTATAGTACATAGAACATTACCTACTAGATTTTGAGGGATGGTATCTTTCGGCTCATTTGTGAATAGTTTCATTTTAAAGAAACAGTTTTTTCTCTCTTTTGGAATAGTATTCATCTTAAATATAACACTTCTAATTTCCATAGTCCAATTATTGTTACGGAAAAAAAGGAATTTTACACATTGGAGTACAATTGTTTATAGAGTTATTTGGATGATATTTATGCATCTCTACTCATTGCAAGCTATATAAACACTTTACCCAATGACTTATCAGGCTTGGTAAAAACAAATGAAAGAACAATAGAAGATCCAAGAGGGAAACTGGGTTTCAGAATCACTGCCAGCACTGTTTTAAATTGGCTTTTTAATAATTTACAACTCTGTGGCTGTGGTTTCTTTTCCCTGTTTTTTTCTTATTCCCCTTAATCGTTCCTTTTCTGTTCCAATGATGTGACTGTTTTCTCAGCTCTTTCACTCTGCTTTCTGTTGTTAATGGGGAATTGATTAATTGGTATTCTACTTTGTATTCTTTAAGAAAAAAACTAATTGATATTTGTCTATCTAGCAAATAAAAGCAAAACTGCCAATTTTTCAGAGCAATAATGACGTATGTGAAATGCTGCTTTGTTCATTGGCCAGTTGTATGTGTTTTTCATGATCTGGTGGCTTCACCATCTTTTTTTCTTCTAATGATTACTTCTTTATCCAACAAATGTTTTATATGAACCACTTACTTACATAACCAGAGATGTCCCTCACTCCCAGCAAAGGAAGTTAAAAAAAATTTCTTAAAAGCCAGCTCTAGTTTATAATACACTAAAGCAATATTGTTCACACTGTGGGTCACTTCCTGTTGCTAAATCTTGAGGTCAATTTAGTAATTCTCAACCAGCAATTTTAGAGACATGGAATAGAGGGCTATGGATGTAGCTCAGTGGTGCAGTACTTGCTTAGCATGCACAGGCCCTGGGTTCAATCCCCAGTGCTACAAAAAAGCAAAACAAAGCAACCTCAGAAATGAATAAATGCAAATGTGTGTGTGTGTCTGTGTAGAGGGAGAGAGAAAGAATATGAATGGATGGATGGATGGATGGATGGATGGATGAATGGATGAACAAACAAACAAACTGGGTCATGCTGAAGTATTTACAGCTCTCCAAAAACCTTCGAAAGAGAAGCCACTGCAGCTTTCACACTGGGCTCCTTCCCTTTCCCTTCTCCTTTCTGTATCTCCCTCTCAAGGTACCCACCTTAGCTCTACCTTTTTACCTCTCTTCTGATTCTAAAACTCCCTACCATTTCCCTATCTTTTCTTAGTTGTGTTTTCTTATCTCTTCCATCCTTCACCATCTACCTTTTTTCTAAATCCTGATTTATCTTTCTCTTCCATATCTAACCAAATCACCTATCCCAGAAGGCATACACTTTGGAACCAAGAGACTTGTATTGAAATTGGCAGCCTGTATCCTGCCACCTAGTGGTCAAATTTTAGAAGAACGTAAGCTGAAAGACAAGAACTCTATAACCTGGTTATTTTTTCTAGGGTTGTCCCTGGATTATCCCAGCTAGCTTAGTTTGTAAGAGAACACAGTGAATATGCCTCTTTTAAGTAAAACCCAAACCTGAATTTGACAATTTATCTGCTTTGTTTTTGGAACTCTAGTATATGGCTTTTTTTTTTTTTTTTTGTAAAAAACTACATTTTATTTGGTCCAGAAAGAAAAAGCATAACTTCTACCCACATATTCCACTGCCTAAACTTGCATGCATTTCTGAGTTGACTCAGTTTAGTAAAACTAAAGTTCTACTTTCTGTAAATCTGTGCACAATTTTTTTTTAAAGTATGGACTATGTTTCTTGGCTAAATGGAAGCATATGTTTGCCAACTTTTGTGCTCTTAGCACGTTTTGCTAAGAACTGAAACCACTGAGTAAAGAAACCAGTGTTCTGGAATGTCATAGAAAATAAAATAGAGAGTTATATCTTGGGAGAGCAAGAATTCAAGAAGATGGCATTAGGAGAAATTGGTATGCCTGGGAGAACTGAGAATTCATTCTCTAAAGAGAACTCCTTAGAAGAATGGCTTTCTCAATCCTCAGGAGCTTAGGAATCCATAGAAATGGGGTAGAACTAGGAAGGAAATTCTAGGGGATGTGGGTTTCTCACTTTCCTCCCAGCAGCCCTTGGGTTACCTATAATAAGAATAAGCTCCTCTGTTGACAAGAACTGTAGTTATTTATATGATGTTTTATACTGTTATGAATTCTCATTCCTATGATACAGTAGATTGGGAGTCTCCCAAAATTCTTCAGTAAAATTTAAGCTTCATAAAAGTAACATGTATGTCTCAGAAGCTCTTATTTCACCAACATTGTATATGAATGACACTAGTAAATGCTCAGTAAGTGTTTAACTGAATGAAGAGATACATGAACAAATGAATGAATTATAGCCTGCAGAAGGGGTGGTGTTTTGTATGAGATACCTTGAAATGCTGTGGACAGTGTTGAACTGCAGTTATAAACTCTAAACAAAAAAAGAGAGAGAGAGAGAGACTTTCCCTTGTATTGTGAAGTAGAAAGTGCCAGAACATAAAAGCCATCAGGGTTATTATTACCATTCCAGCCCAATCTGTTGCCATTCCACCAAATATGTCTCCTTTCCTAGCCACGTGTCATAGCTTATCATAGTGACATTCTTTTATCTGTGTAGGAAATTTTTTTCTTTCTGTGGCAAAAGAACTGAATCAAGGCTGCCTCTTCTGAAAAACATATACTAAATTGTAAAGCAATTATCACAAACACACATCCTTTCTCTTCTCTTTGTGACACTGCCTTCTCCAGTGTCTGGCATGACAAGTATTTGCAGAATGAATGAACATTGTGCGCCAGACTGGGATGACTTTCATGTCAGTTAATCATATTAGTTCCCTCATGTTCTTGAGTATATATTTTTCTACTGTTTCCCCCATTTGTTTTATTTCATATTACTTAATATTAAAAATAATGTTTGGCAGTACATTGTAGGTACATGATATGATTTAAGTTTTAATAGTTCCTGGAGTTGAGTGCAAGTGAGAAATATTTTTACTGCTTCCAAACCATATTAATGGAAAAATAGTGCAGTATGAAAATTGTGGCCAGTTTGTATTTATTCTTTTAGTCTCAGGTAAAACATTTTGCCTAGGAACATAGGATAAATGATGACTTTGCTTGGACCCAGGCAATTAATAGAGTCAGCGAGATTTCTTACATAATAATAATGCCAATTTCATTTCTTGGTCAGTGTAAAAAAAATTATGCCTACTACCTCCCTGCGGTTAACTGCGTCAGCATCCTAGTACCATAAAACCTGAAAACAGTGGAGTATGGATAATCCCACTATAAATTGTAATAAAAATTACCCCTCCAGACTCTATATTCTCTCCATTAAGTTCATAGACACTGTCTCTTTGTACATAAAGTTTTATGAAATAAATCGACCAGTTCTCCTGTCCTTACCAGATAGCAAGCTGTTTTGATTTAAAAGCTGATAACGGTACAATCAGTTTTTGGTGTTTGCAGTGCATGTTAAAAACATAAATTTCACTTAACAAACCTTAAGTAGAAGGAAAATGCCACTTTCATTTGTGCTATGCAGTTAAATATCTCTTTGTGAGAACAAATAAATAATGTATTTATCATTGTGGGCCCATTTGTGGCAACCATAAAACAAAGATTGGGTTTCCCTCTTCGGATGTCTAATCTTAAAGGTGTATTAAGTAAATCCAGGCACAAATCTGAAGCCACTCCCTGTGACTTGTTTCAAATCTTTCTGTGTTTAGAAGAAACTGTCAATTTCTTGATTGCATTGGTGTTGCTTCTGTGCTGGATCCAAGGGCTCCCTAATCATCTCTGGTGTGGCCTTTGTCAGAAGTGAATGCTTTAAATCAGGGCTCTATAAACACAGGGACCTTTAAGCTGAGGAAGCCATCACTGGAGACCTAGCTCATAAATCCTCAAAGAACATGAACGAGCCTCTCGAGAAGGTCGTATGTTATAATGAGATAGAAGAGGTGGCATTTGAGGTAGAAGGCTTTAATACTTAAGAGTAGGCCGGGTATTCCAGACCAGAGAAAGAGTGAACAATAGGGACGAGAATGAAGAGCTCATAAAGAATGGAGGATAGTGTTGTTTTGCTGAAATGACAGCTGTGATGAACTCTCACACACGCACCTACCACATACGACATAAAACAGGCGATACTGAGCAATATACATTATCTATTCTTTACAGAAAAGAACCTACGATCTGCCCTCTTTCAGAGCCTTTTAATTCTTAGCTTATATTTCTTACGTTCTTGATGAATATGATTTTCTAGCTGGGCATAGGTAGAACATAACAAATAAGAATGACAAAGGAAAATTAAGTGGACTATTCCTCAATCTTTAATTTTAACTTGGGCCCTCAAAATGTGTCTCAGGAGATTTTTATATCTTCCCAGGAGCCACAAAAATTTGGTAGTCGTTCACTTTCTGTAGTTTTCCTTACTAAAAGAAAATAGATGCACTAGTTTTGCATTTCCAAGTACAGATGCTTGAAACCCTGATTTTCATATGTTGACTCCCTGCCCAAATTAGGAAAAAACCCTGTATCTGTAGGGACCCTACGGGCAACAAATGGCAGCCAGCAAAGATGTCAAAATTGTTATTAATATAACTTGAATACACAGCAAGGTCTTTCTAGATGGAAGTAAATAGGCTTACACAGTTCCTTGGTCTTTAGAGATAATACTTTATTACAGCATAATTGCTTTTTGAAATAATGACCATTAGTAATGAAAGAAAGGTTAAATTATTGCTAGTCTATTTGAAGAAGGCAGCAAGGTATATAATAAATCTTGTAAAGATATTTATTAAAAATCATTTAATAATAACTAACCTTTAGCGAATGCCTTTATGTCTTTTTGTGCTCTACATGTTATCTTTAAGCCCTCCAATAAACAACGTATAATCATTATTGCATATCTTTTACAAATAAGAAAACTGAGACTCATATAACTTCTATTCCTTGAAGGCCCAGCATAAAAGTGGTAAAACATTGAATTAAATTAGAATGTTGAATTTTAAAAATATATTAAAACCCTTTTGCCAAGTTAGACTTGACGCTTGAACAGAATACCTTAGTTTAGATCTAGAGAATTTGTCAGTATTAAATATCTAAATTTTGCCAGATGGAGTGGTGTACTCCTATAATCCAGTACTTAGGAAGCTGAGACTAGAGGATTGCAGGTTCAAGGCCAGCCTCAACAACCTAGTGAGTCTCAGGAACTTAGCAAGACCCTTTTCCAAATAAAAATAAAATAAGGCTGGGAGTGTAATTCAGAGGTAGAAGGCCCCTCAGCTCAATCTCCAGCTCCACAAATGAATGAATATCCAAATAAATATCCCAATTCCCTTTTTTCTCATATAAGCTAGTACTGTATTTTTAAGTTACTTATTTTTATCAAGGTTTAAAATTTATTATATATGAAATCTATGCATATAAAGTCAAGTGTTTGTGTGTATAATTCCATGTAGCTAAGTATTGACGTTGTAATGGGGTATTATATATTTCCATTTCTCCAGCATCTTGTAGCATGAGAAACAACAGCCTCAAGCTATAGGTTAACATTTCTAGGTGTAGGGAAATTTTGTCAAAGTGTGGTTCACTGAGTTTCAGAGAGCGACATCTGTGTCATTTTTAGACATATCTGGTCCCTGCCTGGAGCGCTTTTGAGCAGGAAATTGGTTAGAAAGACACATACAACACAGACATGCCTGTTCTGTCTTGCTTCATTCTGATGGTGGTAGTTTTCTGAAAAACACAAGGGAAAGAGCACAGAATAAAGACACAGCCAACATTTATTATTACTGTTATAATTATATTTATTTTTCTTAGATTAATGAGTTCAATAAAATTCTGAGCACTAGCCAATAGCTAATAATCATTATAACATTACAGTTTTAGAATTATCCTAGCTTATATAGCAGATGTTCAGAAATGCTTTCTTCAAAATTGGAAAATAAATTCCAAAAAATGTGTGTTTGGTTATGGAAAATAGCTTCATAGCAAAAGCTGGTACTTCCAAGTTTTATTTCAGTATCTCTCCTATGTTTTTGTAGCATCTTTACTACTTCTTAAGCTTATCAAAGAATTAAACACCTGGTATACTGTCCAAAATGTATTGGCATTATGGTATGTGGTAGTACTTTCCATTCTATTCCCAAAGACATGATTTTCATGGAACATAACCATTTATCATGTAACAAATGAGTGGTAGCTGGTGATGCACTATTTAGTGGCATTATTGTGCCCATTGGTATAATCTACAGTAATCAAGGTAGTATAACCTCCAATTATGTGTTTTATTATCTCATTATCCACCTTGCAACTAGTACAACTATTAACAGGTACATTTACCCCCCCTTTCTTGGCTGACTGTGATCATTTTTAATGTTAGTCACCATAATAAGCCCCTGTGTTTAAAAGTAAACCCCCTTTCAATGATAACTTCACTGAGTTTTAGCTGTATAATTTTGTGCGACCTGTTATAAACAGAAGATTACAACTTTTTCTACTTACAAATCTAAATAAGTCACTGAGTGGTTACTAGCTATTTTTCAGTGTTGTGCTCTGTATTATAATTATAAACACTGAGAATGCAATCATCTCTAATAAGAGCAAGAGTATGCCATCAAAGACTTGGGTTCCATTTGTTAATATAATATTTATTCCATACTTTATTTCAGAGAAGAAACGAGGATCAGCCTTATTATTACTGTTCAGTCAGTAATTCAACTATTAGTTTTATGAATGTTATGTATCCAGTTCATTGAGAGAGACCTTACATGTTTGTACAGTTCACAATACAGTGTCCTTCTGATAGTTAGGCATGTTAGAATATGCTCAAAAGATAACTTGGGTACCTTGCTTAGGCATGTATCTACAAATGTAAATACATATGTACACATAGAGACATAAATGTGGACATGTTTTATAAAAATGATATAGCAGTTTTTAGGAACTGATACTTTATAAACTCAAAGAAATTAGTTGACTTCTTATTATAAACTTCTTGAATGTTATCCCTTATGTTGTATCATTAAAATGAGAAAAGATTCCTCATGTTTGTTAACAAATGTGATGATTACAGTACCAGTTTATTTTCTTTATTGCTCTTAGATTCCTCTGTCAAAACTTAATTAAAATTCACACTACCAGATTCGAAGATTATGAATTTAAAAAAAAAACTTTAGTTTCCAACTTTTTAACCTTTTGCCTTACACAGTTACTTATTTCCACTTACTCATTTCATGAATATACATTTCTAAATTAACTACTGTACAACATACAGATAGTACCCACAAGCCCACAGTCAAAAGGATAAAGCAAACAAAAAAACAAAAACAAAGAGTAAAGCAGGTTCTGTAATAAATAAGCATAGATCCACAGAGTTAGACTACAAAGAAAAAAACTCACTAGTTGGGAGGGAAAATTGTGACCTCAGAGAAGGCTGTCAGAGGAAGGCATTCAGGTTGACAACATGGAAGAAAGGGCTGTTAAAAGTGCAAAGACATAGAAATATGAAAGAGCATAGTGCATCCTGGTAGGGAGGTCAGTTTCACAAGTAGATAAATTGCTGTGATTCAAATAAAGGGTATTTATAAGAAATGGAAATGGAGCACGATGGTATTTTGAGTATAGAGATCCCAGGTGTTATGTGCTAAACTGAGGAATCTACTACAGCTACAGGGAGACACAAAGTTGAAAGTAGGTGGAAGTTAACATGGTAACAATCAAATCTATGGGCGAAGGGATGAACATCATGAAAGTAGAGGAGAAGAGACAAATGAGAAAGCTATTTTGAGAAACCAGGCAAGAAGTCTGCTAGGCCTGGGCTGAGGTAGTATCAGTAGAAATATGATAGAGATCATTGGTCAGTTGGATTTCAAGGATGAAAGAAAATCAGAATCTAGATATTCCCCCAGTTCTCATTTTGGAAACTGGGATATAATAATGTTCAATGGAAAAATATTTAAATTGAGCTGAGACTGGAGGATCTGGGTTTGCGGCCAGCCTCAGCTGCTTAGTGAAGCCCTCTGCAACTTAGACCCTATTTCAAAAAATAAAAAAATAAAAAATAGGGCTGGAGCTGGAGATTGGAGGTAGAATGCCCCCAGGTTCCATTCCAAGTACCTCAAAAAAAAATTGAAAGATTATATTGAGAATTACATCCAGAAAACCATACTGAAAGGGAAAGTTGACAGAACAAGAAAGCAGACATGAATTGAAGTATTTCTTTTCTTTTTTTTTTTTTTTTTTTGTAGTATTGAGGATGAAACCCAGGGGCATTCTACCTCTGAGCTACACCTATTTTGTTTTTTATTTTAAAACAAGGTCTCACTAATTTGCAAAGGGTCTCACTAAATTTCTAAGGCTGGCTTCAAACTTGTGATCCTCCTGTCTCAGCCTCCCAAGTACTGGCATTGTAAGCATGCACCACCACGTCCAGCTGATTGAAATATTTCAAAATAAATACGTGTATAAGTTGAGAATTGATTAGAATGTAGTTTTCAGAGAGAAATTTGGGGGAAATTAAGAGATATCATGAATATCAGAGTGTAGACAAATAAAGTAAAAATAAATCCACATATACACACAGATCAATGAAATTGGCAAGCATGATTCATAAAGAGAATCTCATAATGTATCTACAAAGAAATTAAAAAATGACAGTAACTGTCAGCAACAACAGATACCAGAAAGCAGTGTAGTCAACTCTTCACAAGGCTGAGGGATCCTAGAATTTTATCTTCAAGTAAAGCAAAATTTCATTAGCAGTAAAGTAGGAAGTTTCTTTCAGACATATATTCACTAAGAGTTTAGTGCTCACATATATTTGAGGTGAGGACCAGTGAAGGATGTACTTTCAGCAAAAGAAGTACTCCAAATTAAAAGGGAACTTAGAACTATTTTTAATGTAGATAAATATCAGTCTATACAATGCATTTAATTAACTCTTGACAGCAAAACACCAGGATTGTAGACTAACATGATGAATGGACAAAGTGTGAATGTTGTCAGATTGTTACAACATACTGAATCTTGGGTTTGGGCAAGAGGATAGGTAACATTGAACAACTTTAGACTTTAGAAAAATGTTTAAATCTGGCATTATTAAGCTTTACAATATGCAGAAATAACATTCATATGCCAATAGGAGTATAAATTGATCCAGTCACTTTGGAGAACCATTGGGAAATATCTAACAAAACTGATGATATACATAGCACATGATTTTCAAGTATATACTTGCTTTTTTGGGGGGATGCAGTCCTTGGGATGGAACTCAGAAGCATTCTACCTCTGAGCTATACCCCTAGACCCTCTTATTTTTTATTTTGAACAGGGTCTTGCTAAGTTACTAAGAATCTTACTAAATTGCTGATGTTGTCCTTGAACTTATGATCTTCCTGTCTCAGACTCCCAAATAATGGGTTTATAAGCATACACCACTGCATGCATCATCATTGATAACAGTGGATATTCTGAACATCTTAATTTTCCATTATTACCAGATTAGATAAATAATAATGGTCCACTTTCAAAATAGAATACTATCAACAATGAAAAGTATGAATAAATCTTATGAAATGTATGAATGAATGAAAAGTATGAATAAATCTTAAATGCCATGTTATGTAGAAACAACTTATAGAATATGATTTTGCTGTACACAGTTTTTAAAAGAACAGAGCCATAGAGATTCTATTCATTCATGCACATGAATAGGAAGGAGATATACCAGGATATTTTATAAGAAGAGCACAAAGTAGGAATTTAAAAGAAAATCCAAAGTGACTTTCAACTTCTATGATATTTTTTTTTTAATGTTTTGAAGGAAATACTGTAAAGTACTAAGATTTTTTTTTAATCTTCTGGAAGAATAAATACATGATCATTATATGTATACTTAGAATTACTTAAAAATGACATGGCAGAGAAAAGCTAGAAATAATTCAGCTCAAGTTTATAAGCATGTTAGTGAGAGATCAAGCACTAGGTCTTATGTTAAATGACTCTTCACATATTTTTAAATCAGGAATTGCTAGATGTGAGAAATAATAGGAAGAAATAATTTTCAGGATTTGGAATATCCTTTCAGAAAGAGAGAAAAAAAGGACACAAATACTGAAGAATTGATTTGGCCCCTGACATCTTATGTGATAACCCAAGTGGCAGTCCTGCAGAAGAAGTCTGTCTTCTCTCTTATTGGCAGGTGAACTTGCTTAGATTGCAATGAGACACCCAGGCTCTCAGGTCCCCCGTTCTGCCTCAGCAACAGCAAATGCTTAGTGCTGAGCTAACTTGGCAGTTTCACTCAAGAAAACTAGCTACATGATGTTCAGAATGAGTACTATTATATCAGTATGCATCTTAGATGTTGGCTAAACATAAATGCAGCTGCTTTTTACCAATAAAAATTGTTTATTACCATACTGGAAAAATATCAAATTTTTGTGTTTAACAATTCAACATACAGAGCTCAAACAGCACATACACTACCTGACATTTTCCTGGGAAAACTGTAGGCTTCATCTTTTCTCATGGCCCTTGTCTTCTTTAGAAACAACCTTCTCACAAAACCAATATATAATTTCTTAAAGAGGTTAGTATAAAACCAGTGTGAAGATAAGGAAGCAAAGTAATAAGTACCTTCTATCCTACGCTCTCTGCTGTTATGGCATAGTATATATCACATCAGTGTTCTCAAAATACTTGTTGACCTGGTCTGTATCTGGGAGGAATTATAACTTTGACATTGTTCTTGGTGATTTGAACACAGTACACCCTGGCATTCATAGATGAACAGGTATCTACTTTTCATAGATCTGTTCTATCATGCTTCTATTAAGTTGTGAGTTAGAATCATGTCCCTGGGAATGAGTTCATGATGGAGACTCCCCAGCCACAAGATTCACCTCAATGGTGCTTCTAGGTCTCTGCCTGTGGTAACACGCAGTAATTCTTGTGAAATGTTGTGTAGAAAGGCTTCTATATGCCAGTGGCGCACACCTGTAATATCAGTTACTCAGGAGGCTGAGGCAGGAGGATCACACGTTCAAGTTCCACCTGGTCAACTTAGTGAGCCCCTGTCTCTAAATAAAAAGAAAGGGCTGGGAGTTGTAGCTCACTGGTAGAGTACCCCTGGGTTCAATCCCCAATAACTAACACACACACACACACACACACACACACACATGAGGGGGGAGGGAGAGGAGGAGGCTTCAATATGTATGGGTATCAGTCAACTAAATGAAAGTGAGAACTTTCATTAAAAATAAAAATTTAAAATGTGGTGTGACAGTGTACACAAGAAGGATCAGTCTTGATGGAAATGTGGTGCAGAGTGTAGGGACAGTGTGTTCATCTCCAAAGCCAGGGGCAGAGAGATTTTGGAGATGAGACCAGAAGTAAAAATGAAGAGGGCCAATCAAGTCTTGTAGTTTGCAGAGAGAGCCAACATTTCTAAATACTTTGCAAACTTAGAATTTTTAATGGCCTTCGTCTATGTATTCAAGAATGCCAGTGAGGCATGGTGGGACATGCCCATAATCCTAGTACTTGGGAAGCTGAGACAGGAGGATCACAGATTCAAGGTCAGCCTCAGCAACTTATCAAGACTCTTAGCAACCTAGTGAGACTGTTTTCAAACAAAAAATAAAAAGGGCCAGCAGTATGGCAGAATGCCCCTGGGTTCATCCCCCAGTACAAAAAAAAAAAGGACAAATTAAAATTAAATCACCGTTACAAGCTGGGCGTGGTGGAGCACTTGAATCCCCAGTACTTGGGAGGCTGAAACAGGAGAATCCTGGTTCACAGCCAGCCTCAGTTACATAGTGAGGCCCTCCACAACGTAGTGAAACCCTGTTTCAAAATAAGGAATAAAAAATAGGGCTGGGGGTGTAGCTCAGGTAGAATGTCCCTGGGTTCCATCCCCAGTACCAAAAAAAAAAAAAAAAAAAATCACTTACATATCAAGACTTACCTTTTCTCTAGTAGGTTCAAATATATTCTAAAATGAGGCATGGAGAGTACACTAATCCTCAAGGATGGAGGGAAACAAGGGCATCAGTCCTTATTGTGGTACAGTAGTTCTGTATGCCAATTCTTTTAATAGTAAAGAACTGTTCCGTGGTAAGTCACTTATACACCCTCTTACTGTGCCTAGCAAAGATGGTATAAAAGCAAAAGTAAGTTCAAGGCAGGTTTTCTCCTCTTTCTTAAGTATATCTTATATCTAACCTACCTTAAACGAGGGCCACAATTCAGTGTTTCTTAGAATTATTACTGTATATTTCAATCTATGTCCTAAAAGCTGCATTTCCCCCAGTCCACAAACCAGAAAACACAGAGCAAAAAGACTAACTTAAGTGGAATAGGAAAAGTGAAGAAAATGGCCACAGATTATTGCTAAAATCTTCTCCTCTGCACATTATAGATAAAAATGAGTTTCATGATCTCATTACTCCCCAAACGTACTCACCACAGAATCACTTTATTAGTAAGCATTGTAAATCTTCTCTGCCCAGTGTGGATTCAGTTTTGAATAAATCAATTGGTGCTGATTGGTTTAGGTTTGGGGCAGCTGTAATGAACTGACCATGTGAAAAGGTAGCCGGGGGAAATGTGGGTGGGGTTAGACCTCGGAGGGCTCCTGGGGCTCCTGAGAATCATGGAAGGACATCCAGCATAGTGGAAAACCCTATTTATTAATGAAGATGTTCTGATTTTTTCTTTTAATTGTAAAAGCCTTTTATGCTTTAAAACAAGTTGTAGGGAACACAGACAATTATAAATCTGTACTCATTTTCTTTTTACAAACAGAGACGGTTTGAGTCATGATTCTTGAGGGGAACAGAACCCTAGTAGCTCTTATAACCATCTCAACAAACATTAATTTTTACATTGTATCTTACATGATAATCTTTTATTGTAGTTCTAAGCGGTAGCTCATGTGATAGGAATGAGAGGTATGTGGAAGTAGTTAACATGATTTCCTGAATGGAGCAAAAAGCCTGTTAAATGAAATTTGGGTGAACAGTGAAGAGAAATTATGAACATTTTCATTTCCATGTCATCCCCTGGCCTGCTCACACCAAAGATATATTCGAGGGCTTTATGGAGTAATAGGAATTTAATGATTGTGACTTTCCCTCCGTAAATGTTAATATTAGAATGAAAGTCAGAATTTT
This sequence comes from Graphiurus murinus, assembly GCA_004027655.1. Classification (NCBI taxonomy): domain Eukaryota; kingdom Metazoa; phylum Chordata; class Mammalia; order Rodentia; family Gliridae; genus Graphiurus; species Graphiurus murinus. The sequence goes on from PVLC010014275.1 coordinate 28,089, forward strand.
TTTTTTAATAAAACGTGAATTGGAAGATTTTATCATGTTGCAGAATCTCTTCTCCACTAGAGACCACTGTGATCATTTTAAGTAAATCTCTGCATTTATTACCCTCATCTTCATCGGTAAATACTACATTTTATATTATACAAGGGGTTATAATGGATGATCTCTGCCCTCAAGGAGCAGGCAGAATAATAAGGAATGTAAAATAAGTATGTGGTTAACTATGATTCCAAACAGGAAATGCAGAAATGTCTTAAAATATATGAATGCAAATATAGGTCTATTTTTTTAAAGGAGAGATTGCATTTAGTTAGAGAATAAAAGGCAAGTTCACAAAGAAGGTATCATCCTGTAGGAAAGGTAGGGCTTTAGTGGCCCAGTTGTGTCTGGGAAGGAAAAGCCTGATCAAGCTGGATTAAAGGTGAGTTAAGAATGGTTGTGGGGGGCTGTTGAATTTCATCTGTAGATGGTGGGAAAAACTCAAGGATTTCCAAGCAAGGGTTGTTTTAAGAAAGATATTGTATTCATTCAGTTAATTACTTAGAGAAATGCTGCAGGGGATGAATAGGATTTTGATGCAATTTAAAATATAGATTTTGAAGAATCACATGTTAACAGGATTTTTAAGAAGTTCAGTAATACTGAAAAGATAGAAAGGGGCTCCAGAAAAATTGTGTGGTGGACACAAGAGCAACTGGCAACTGATCTAATGAGGGGGAACTTGGGGAAAGAGGAAGAATTTGGAGTCTGGGAAACCAGGAGAATGATGGATCTGTCCCTGGAAACTCAGAAACCAGACGGAAGGAGGTGGAGATGTAGGAGCACTTGCTGAATATGTGGGAATCCCTGGGTTCATCCCCAGTTTCTCAAAAACAATGAGAGAAAGATAGAATGAATATGAATGAAAAATAAACCAGGATAAACAACTGAACTTGAATATGATTTTGAGCCCATAGGTGAGGAGTCATTAGGATGCTGAGAAATATGAGCCTGGAGCTTAGTTTGAGCTGAGAACATGGGTTTAGTAGTCATTCCCACGGAGATAGTAGTTGAAATTGAGGAAGTTGGGGAAAGTTGGAGAGTTACTGAGAAGCTCATCAGTAAAGAGACAGAGCAGAGATTCATAGTGAAGCCTAGGGAGCAAATGAACCTTGAGTGTTATGCAGAAAGAAGAGGAGCCCAGAAGATAGGAGGGTAGATAATCAGAAGGAGGAAGAGACCCCAGAGATTGCAATCATGTATTGTGTGTTGCAGAGTAAGAAAACACTTTCTCTGAAGGGGCCATATGGTTATTTTGAGGTGAGCCTTATGGTTTTTGTGATACCTATTTGGCCCTGCTATTGAGTGCTAAAACAGTCAGATATGAAATAAATGAGCAGGCTGAATAAAACTCTACTCACCAAAACAAGTCCCACCGGCCTCAGTTTGCCCATCCCTGAAGACAAGCGGCGGGGGAGGGGGGGAAGCAGTATTTTCAGAAGAAGCCGGAAATGAAGAGGGCTAACCCACAGCGTTGAAAGCCGTGGAGAGGTCCAACAGTATCGTAACCAAGACATGGGCCTGGCGCTTGGGAATTGCAAGAACATTATGAGGTGATTTTTTAATATAATGGTTAGCAGAAGCCATTATACCGTCAAGTATTCAGATAGGAATTGGAGGAAAGTGAATAAATTGCATATTATATCCTCAAAGTACCAACATTCCTGGATTTACAAAATTGATTGAATTTTTAAATCTTCATTCAGGGTTATCTGAACAAGCACAGTTGCTGCTCTGTGCAAGCTCATTAGCAGTAGCAAAAGTAAAGGAAGCGAAGCCAGGTGTGGTGGTGCATGCTTGTAATACCAGCATTTGGGAGGCTGAAACCAGAGGATCTGGGTTCAAGGCCAGCCTCAGCTACCTAGTGAGGCACTCCACAACTTAGTGAGACCCTGTTTCAAAATAAAGAATAAAAAATAGGGCTGGGGGTATAGCTCAGAGGTAGAATGCCCCTGAGTTCAATCCCCAGTACTGCAAAAAAAGAAAGTAAACAAGGCTTAGTCCAAACACCAGTAAGTGGACTGAGCCCAAGGGAACAGGTGCTAATCTTGAAGTTCACCATGTTTCGAGTTAAGCTTTGTTTGCTCATGGCTGCCTCTTCCATCATCTGTCTTGATGTGGTAGAAAAATAAGCCATATGTTTGAACAACTAATATCCTGAAAGCAAATAGTTATACAGATATGTTACAAAGGGCATGCTTCATGGCCCTTCATGTAATAGAGTCCTGAGTTTTAATTGAGTATCGCATGCAGCCAGCACAAAGTGACCAAAGAGGGACAAGTAAGTGTCCTTACTAATTAATTTCTAATTCATATTATTAATATTAATGTCACTGGTAGGTCCCACATGTGTGTCTTTATCTGGATCCCCAGGTACCTGTAGCTGCGCCTGGGATGCCCTTACCTCCCAACACAGACAAAACCACATCAGCGCACATCTGCAAGCCCCTCTCACTCAACTCCTTCAGGTCCCTGCTCAAATGTCATCTTTCTTAGGAGCCTTTCCACACCATTATCACTAACACTGTCCACCTGCCTTTCAGCAACCCCATCTGCCTCTTCCTGCCACATTGATCTCTGTGGCACTTATCACTTTCTGATGCCTTTATCTGATACCTTTACTCTTATGTTTTTCCTTATAATTTACTATTTGTCTGCCCTCAATGTGATAGCAGGGATTTTAATCTACCTTGCCCGCTGCTCTTCTGCTACCACTCAAAAGAGCATTCGGTACCTCATAAGTATCTAGTAAATATCTATTGACTGGTACATAAAAGAATGCTTGGATCAAGAGAAATAGTGGTTTTATATATTATCCAATATATGTTCTGCCTCTGTAATGTATTTTCAGTTTAGATGCATGTCAAAAGAAAACTGCCTAATATGAATAGTCTAAGAGATTGGTGAGAGGTTTAGAAATAGTGTTACACAAGGGGATGGTTGACAAAGCAATACATTTACTGTTAGGGCAAAACAGGATTATGGTGGCCAGACGTGGTGGTACACACCTGTAATCCCTATATGTTGGATGCTGAGACAGGAGGATTGCAGGTTCGAAGCCAGCCTTAGCTGCTTAGTGAGGCTCTCAGCAACTTAGCAAGGCCCTGTTTCTACAAGTGTGCCCCTTAGAAACAGGAACAAGACAAGGATGACCACTATTACCACTCTTTTTCAGTATAGTACTTGAGACTCTAGTCAGAGCAATAAGGCAAGAGAAGGAAATCAAAGGAGTACATAGAGGAAAAGAAGAACTGAAACTATCTCTATTTACAGACGACATGATATTATACTGAGAGGACCCAATAAACTCAACCAAAAGGCTTTTAGAACTGATCAATAAATTCAGCAAAGTGTCTGGATACAAAATCAATCTTTAAAAAATCAGAAGCTTTTCTGTATGCCAACCATAAATCCACTGAAAGCAAAATCCATAAAATATTTCCACTCATCATATCCGCTAAAGCAATAAGATACTTAGGAATAAACATACCCAAGGAAGTAAAAGACCTCTACAAGGAAAATTATAAAACATTGAAGAAAGAAGTTGAAGATCTTAGAAGATGGAAGGACCTCCCATGCTCTTGGATAGGCAGAATAAATATCATCAAAATGACCATTCTTCTAAAAGTAATCAACAGATTCAATGCAATACTCATTAAATTACCAAAGTTCTTCTTCACAGACATGGAAAAATCAGTGCTTGAATTCATTTGGAATAACAAAAAACCCAGAATAGCCAAAGTAATTCTCAGCAACAAGAACCATGCAGAAGGCATCAAAATAAAAACAAACTAGGGTTGAGGTATAGTGGTATAGCTCGGAGAATACCCACAGGGTTCAATCTCCAGACACACACACACACACACACACACACACACACACACACACGCTAAATAAATAAATAAATATACATACATACATACATACATACATACACACACACAGGATGATGGTTGACTGCTAAGTGCCAGGCAGAGACTAATCACTTTACAAAAATCATCCTCTTTGCTGCCCATAACAGCAGTGGCAGGGAAGGAACCGAGGATTAGTGGTGTCCAAGCCATTGCTCGAGGTCAGATAGTTGCTAGTGATGGAGCCAGGCATTGCCCCACCATCTCTGTAGCCAGAACCATGTTATTCTAGAGAAACTCTTCACTGTCCTATTTAAAACAGTTCCTTCAAAGAATGTGTTGGAGGGGCACTTTTCTACCCAAAGATACTATGAATGTCCCCATTATGCCCTTCCTCCTACATTTGTTTCCTCTCCATTCATTTTTCCATCCTTACCTCCTTCCTCCGCTACCTTTCTTCCTAGTATGAAGCGGCAGCTCTCCTGGAAGCCAAGTTTTCCCTAACTAGGACACATTTTAGCCTTGGCAGGAGGAGCAAGGAACAAGTAGGGCATCTGCAGGTAGCAGGTGCCCTGTCAATGGCTGAAAAAGGGAGAGAAGACAGTCCAACTGCACCACGGCCAGTGCCCACCCAGCTGCCTTGCTGCTGTCCTTCCATCTGTATGCAAATGAACAGAGGAAGAGATTTGGTACTTTCACTCTCCCTGCCCCCCCTTTTTATTTTTTTTCTTTTTTGGGGGGTGATACTGTGGATCAACCCCAGGGTTTATTCTTGCTAGGAAATACTATCTTATGTTTCAATGTGTGTTCTTAAATTGTTGTACACATCTAATACAGTGACTTAGGGAAATTTTTCCTTTCCTTAATGAATAGTTGAATCTGGGTGGGTTATATTTATAGAAGTTAGAAGAGTGTTTCATCTTTTGACTGCACTCAGCCTGGGGTGAGTGGCTGTCAGGAATGGACATTGGTGTCACATGTCTGTGTCAGTTTCCTAGTATGTAGGGGGAGAAAAAGTTGTCTATAAATGTGCTGTGTGGGTTGAAGAGAGGCAAACATATGGCCCAGCTTTGGCTGGCTGCATACCTGGGAGGATCCACCCATATGAGCTTCCTGTCAAGTCTAAGCTTGAGAAAAGGGTAGCAAAACCATGTTCACCTGAGCAGTCATGCCAACTCCAAGGCCACTTAGAAGACCCTGCCTGAGCAATAATGAAGGATTGAAGAAGATTCCCCTAATGCCAAGGCACCTGTAAATACATTTCAAATATTTTGAATCTTAAACATAGATGATGTAGAGTGTAGTTTGTGTATCTCACTTAAGCTTTTTGTCACTAAAGGCAAGATTGCCAATTGGGAGGAGAGGAGATAAGCGTGGAGTAGGCTGACTGTAATTGTAGCAGTAGTTTGTCCACATTATTGCTTAGGAAATCTCTGGAAGGAGCTGGGAGAGTTCACGTGTCCTGTTGATTTTATGCTGATGCCTCAGAGATCATCCTGTTTTAGGGAGTTCTTTCATCCCTGTGACCAAAATACGTGATAAGAGCAACTTGGAGGAGGAAAAGTTTATTTGGGCATACAGTTTTAGAAATTGAGTCCCCGGTTGGTTGGCTGCAAAGCAGAAGCTACAGGTGGAAGGGCACCTGGAAGAGAAAAGATGCTCTCAGCTCAGTTCATGGTGGCTGGAAGGAAAGAGACAGACAGATAGACAGATAGGTAAACGGAGAGAGACAGACGACCTGCCTACAAGCAGCCAGGGACAGATACAGTCCAGTCCCCAAGGCCATGCCCCCAGTCACCCACCTCTTCTAGCCACACCCTACCTCTGAACCATGCTGCATTTGGGACCAGACTTTCAATACAAGAGCTCTGAGGGGGGGCTTTCCAAACCCAAACCATAACACACCTCCGAATTTAGTAGATTAACTATTTGTTCATAGTTCTGTGGGTCAGAAACTTGGGATGTCTACCCAGGCACTTTTCCTGCTGGCCTTGCCTGGGGCCCCTCAGATCCTACAATCATGTGGTGGCTGGAATGTGACGGCCGGCTGGGACTGGCTGCCAGCTGAGCAGCATGTCTCCTCTAGGTTCTGCCAGGCTTGTCCACTTGGCAACTAGCTTCTAGAAACGGTGAGTGAGAGGGGAAACTCGATACACAAGAGGTTCTGAAGCCTCTCATCGTGTGACTTTGCTAATGGGCCACATGAAGTCATTTAGTCAAGTCCAGGCATTATGAGAAGAGGCCACAACCAGGGCGTGGGATATAGAGAGATGTGATGTGTTGGGAGGATCTCTATCATAATAATCTCCCATAGGTGGGCATTTATAAGTCAATATGTTCAACTTAGGGTGTTGGGATTCTGAAGTTACCTTCCTGGGATTTTGTCAGATGGAATGAAATTCATTCTTGTTTCAGAACACCCCTAACTCCAGGGAGCTGGGTTTCCCAAAACTATCTCATCACTTTTTCATTTCAAAGAAATAAAATCTAAAAGGTAAGTTCTTTCTCAGATGTTGATAGATCATCTGCTTTCTTACTAAAGGGAGTATTCTTGTTTATTTATTTTGTTCTGATTGTCCAGGTAACTTTTATGTTGTCCCTAAATGAGCACCCCAGATAATGAACCCTTCCTAAATGGCATCAGATGTGCAAAGACTAATGGAGGTTAACTAGGGTAGATATTCCTCTTCCACATTTAATAAAAATAGAGTGGAATTATGCAAGTATGTAGATAAGCTAATCATCTGACCTAATCAGCAATGCAGATTTAAAAAAGCCTTTGTAATTACTTCCTCAGCTTGGCTGAAGGTATGGGTAAAAAGAGCTTCCCAGCATGATGGTAGCAGATGTATTTCATAATATTTATTGAAAATATTGGAAAGAAATCCTCAATTATGATGCTCCTGAAAAGCACATCGAAAAGGATATCTTATTTAACATATTTTATACTTTCATTAAGATATAAACATAACATAATTTAGATGATCATGTAACAACTCTCAAGCTATTTGGAATGGTTCATAGAGTGAAACTTGAACTTTTAGAGCCAGATTGCTTCTTGGTTAGCTGCCTGTATCTTCCTTGAGTTGCATTACTTACCTATGAGAACTATGGTTGTTTTGGACAAAATGGCACCACCAAAATATTCTTTCCTTTGCTATTTGCTAATTTGATATCTTGGCAAAGGTGTCTCAGTGAACAATGTCTCAGCAACTTGAAATGCTGCATTGTTGACATTTATAGGCATATGTAATACCAGACAATATGGGATTTGGAAGCCTACATAAATCTGGTTTTCATTTTCTTGGCTGGCTTTGAATAGTTATGAACGGCTGTTAAATGAATCATTCCACAACAGTGTTGCCCAGAAAGAAACTATCTATGAATTCCTGGCTGAAGTATGTGCATCTTCCCTGCATCTTGAGCTGATTATTCATCTTTACCTTCCATTCTGTGCACTGCTCAATATCTTTTCAATACGTTGATTTAATGATGTTCAACTTAACCACAGACCACACATACAACAGCGGTTCCATAAGATTCTATCACCTAGCACCTTTGTAGCCATCTCAGTTTGTGTAAGCACACTATAATGTTCCCACAAGGATGAACTCACCTAACACATTTCTTAGAACCTGTCCATGTTGTGAAGTAATGCACTTCTGTGCACTCCTTTTAATATAAGTTAATTTGAGTCTGTTTCTGTCTCCTGTAGCCAAAGTAAATCTTAAATGATATGGCGCCTTCAGTGGCATCATTGTAGTTGAATAGTTAAGTTCTACGTTTTCAGTTGGTGGTAGAACGTTTTCCTCTGCCCTGCAGTTTCTCCACCATTCTTCTGGGGCATCCTCTCTAGAAATCAAATGGAAAATAAGCAGTGTTTTTGCTCCATAGCATGTGCTACAAAGCAAACAGTCCAAAGGTCTTAACGAATTTACTCTTATGATTCTTGGTGTTTGAGAAAATGAATTCCGTATTTGAGGAAGTTCAGAGTAGTCATGTAATAGTGAATCGTTTTATTTGAGGACAATGCTCTCAAAATATGGATGATCCAATGTGTGTCTGATTTTCTTTGCTAGTGATTTTGAAACTGGGACATAGTTATGTAATAGAATGTCATAAGGTGTAACACCTTCATCTATGTAGGCCTTTAAAATCTAGGTCAATTTTTCAATCTAGATACTACTGACATTTTAGACTGGCAAATTATGTGTTGGGGGGGAGGTGCTGACCATTGTGTATATTGAAGAATACTCAGCAATATCTTTTACCTTTTATCCACTAGATGCCAGTAATGGCCTCCCCTCCTCCACCCCAAGTGAGGACAAACCAAAATGTCCTGAGACACTTCCAGAATCTCTTGCGGGCAAATTTACCTTCAGTTGAAGACTACTGCTTTGCATCGTTTAAATTATTTTTTCCTCAGTTCTTCCAAGATTTACCAAACTGTTCTATTAAGCAGAACATATTTCAGTTTACTTCTGTGTACTCATAGGCAGAGTGTACATCAAATGCACTAGCACACATGAGTTTCCACAGACACCTGTCCCTTCCTAACCACTTTAGTTAGGAATCTGTGGAAACTCTCTAGGTATAACTTTTCCAGCCCTATTGTAAATGTTGTATACAATCATAAGAAATTACCAGTTTGTGTGTTTAAAAAAATGGTGAAATATCTATATCTTTATCTGATTCTATATAATATATGATGTACAGTAACAGAAATAAATGATCTGGGGGAAAATAAGATATTTTTCCATATGTATCTGAATGTTTTCCTAACCATGATTTTAAATACATTTATATCCTGATGTCATTACACTCCAGATTTGAAGTACATTTTGCTTTCCTTGGCAAGCAGTGGTGATTTTAGAAATCTCATGTAGACAGACATCTTTGAGGAGCAACCATCTTCATGTATTCTAACAATGCAGTTGTGTGGATAGTACATTTAATTGAGAAGCTGTGCTTATTTTGTGCTGGAGGGAAGGGCTGATAGAAATTCTCAGCAGTGTTTGCTAAAGCTGTTCCTTAACAGAAAAGCAGGCAGAAATGAAATCTAGTTTAAAACATCTGTGTTAACATCTTACCTGTTGACAGTAAACATCTCATTGAAAGGATCCCATCCATGGTCCTGGTCAGAATGGAAGGGAAATGCCTCGCTGAAAAGTGAAATCAGGATGGAGATGAAGAACTTTCTAACACATCTAAGAACGTATTCCAAAGGCTGGCTGCCACCTCTGCCATTTTTATGCTCCTGAATCTCCACTTAGAACAGTGATGAAATGTGAGATGCCAATTTACAAAGAACAACAACAACAACAAAACCCTAAAATTTTACTTCAGTCATGTCGACTTTGTTCTTTTTTAAGCTTATTATGAGAGTGTTAAGCAAATAATACATCTTCTATCTCATACTTTCTAGCTTCCAGGGAAAGTGCTAATGAGCAACAAGGTGGCCAAAACTCTGGCAGCAGAAGCAAGGAAGAGGAGGGGCCAGAGGGTGGGACAGAGGCTCTTGATCTCCCTAATCAGCTATTAGCACCCTGGAGCTGGTAATGTTCCAGATCTTATAGTCTCTGTTCTATACTCACACTCTAAAACTCTTGGGAGCTCCTGTAGGTTTTGTGAATCAAATGAGCAAGGGAAAAAGAATTAAGTACTCAATCCAAAAAAAAAAAAAAACAGATCTGTCACTAATTCCTGGGATGTCAAGAGAATTCCATGTGTGTGATAGGCACAGAAAAGATATTCCATGCTTGATGTTGGTCCAGGACAAGGTTAACTTTCTGCACACTAATTTTAATTCATTATATATGCCTTTTCTTCCCAGCACAAATGGACCCCCGAGGCCTATCTCCCAGACAAAGTAAAAGTGACAGTGATGATGATGACCTGCCAAATGTGACCTTAGATAGCGTTAATGAAACTGGATCTACGGCCCTTTCCATAGCCAGAGCAGTACAAGAGTAAGTATCTCATTCTCAGGATGAAATAAGCATTGCCAAGGTGAGCAATGGATAACGGGGACTGCGGCATCTCCAGTCCCCCAGCTGTGTGGTTCTAGCCCTTACCTGGCACAGGTGGAGCAGCGGTGCATCTCTCCAGGCAGCCTGTGCTCTATGGGAGGAGACTAGGGCAGAGAACAGAGTATCTTCAAAGGGTTGGAAGTCTGTGCTCTGATTAGTTACAACACCTTTGTACATCTTTTCTAGTGCCTCCTGTACCCTTCTTAACTCTGGGGAAAAAAAGAAAAAAGAAAATCTTGTTCTTTCTGAATTTCACCATCCAATTATCATCATTATTATTATTCATATACAAAATCAAGGGAAGTAAAACATGGCAAAGTTCATTATTTTGTTTTGATAGAAAATTACAGATTAGCTTTTGGAAAGATTTAAACTTCAACAATAATATGTTTAGCCCTTGGAAAAATACTAATCATGTCAGCTTTAAAGGGATTTTTTTTTCTCTTTCCTTTCACTCAGGCTGTTGGGTTAGATTTGGGTCCTTGTTTATTGAAAATAGCAACTTTTCTGTTTGCCAACTCTTTGTCCAGAATTGTACCTATGCCAGTTCATGTTTATTTTTTTCCTGTGGAATATACTTTTCACCTTCATTGTGGTATAATTGACAAATAGAACTGTATATATTTAAAGTGTACAGTGTGCTGATTTGATATACATTGTAAAGTGATTACCACAGTTAACACATCCGTCACCTCACCTGATTACTTCTTAATGCTTTAGCTTAAAATCTACTTCTTAGCAAATTTCTGGCATCCTGTGGTATTAGTAACAATCATCACCATGATCTATATTAGATTCTCAGGACTTACTCTTTTTTGTAACTATGAGTTTCTACTTTTTGATCTGTCTCTTCATTTTTCCCACTCCCCCAACCCCAGCCACTGGCGGCCACTGTTCTACTCAGTTTCCGTGGTTTCAGCATTTTGGTTGGTTTGTTTCGATTCCACATTTAACTGATAGCTTTCTGATTTGCTCTGTGCACATATCTTTCAGCCACAATAATGTGTCTGAAAGTGGAAACACCTGTCTTTAGTTCTATTACAAAAGTTGTCTGTGTGTGTTAGGAGATGCCAGATTTGTTATTCATGTCAGTGTTTTTCATTAAAGTATTAGTAACTAACACACCAAGCTATCACTTGGGAAGCCCTAGAGTGTTAAGACCCATCAGGTGTTAAGAAACCATCACTGAGGTCTGAGTACGTGTGTAGAAACGCTGAGAAGTACTAAGGTGCTGTTAGGAGCAAAGAGAATGTTATACAGAGATCTCTTAAACTTAAGTGTATTTCATAACTTGTAGTGATGTATGGAAGAAAATTATATTGAGTCAAATATAGAATCCTCAAGATACATTTTTTTTTAATTCTGCACATAGGTTTGCTCCAAGTTAACTTTCACCGCGGACAATTACGAACTTGTTTTTCAC